>CM076064.1:6805000-6925000 GCA_038088235.1 Zacco platypus | reverse complement strand
ATATATATATGTATTATATATTTATATATTTATATATATATGTATTATATATTTATATATATATATATATTATATATTATTTATATATATATATATATATATATATATATATATATATTATATATTTATATATATATATATATTATATATTATTTATATATATATATATATATATATTATATTTTCCATTTTTTTGTATTGTTTGCTGTTTCACTTAATTTTTTATGGTTAGCAAGCCTTTACACATGAACATAGTAACATTTTACTTCCTCACACAAAGTTATCGTATGATTTCAGAAGACATGAAATATAAAAATGCTCATATTGCCTTTTATGGTGCTTCTATTGTTTTTGTTCTTTTTTTGGCTTGCAAGTCATGGTCACCAAGAATTGTCAGTGTATAGAAAAATGTATAATTTAGTGTTTTACTGAACTATTCCGAGGTTTGACAATTTATTTATTATTTTTGTCTAAACTTGTGCATATTTAATCAGCAGTGGTTTAGTCTCTACGATTAATTTCCAGCCGACATTCTATCACAGGCCACTGAGGTGTTTTTGTTTACACCCTGCAAAAAAACATGTCACTGCTGTTAGCGTCGCACAAATCTGAAGAGTTTTGAAATATCTTGGTGTTTGTGTATCCGCACTATTATTTGTATTAAACGACTGAAAACTCAGCGAACTGACATATAAAAAACAGTGAGGAGGAACTTCTCATTAACTGAGCGTGGAGAAGAAAGCCACACTGTTTTCTCTGCTGCAAGCAGGCGTGGAGAAATAGAGCAACAGATCAGAGAATGGGGGGGGGGGAAGCTGTTATTCACCGGTGTGGCAACCCCAACATCTGAATAACAGTCGCTTTGACAAACTGCAAATCAAATCACCGCACCACCCACTCCACTTGCCCCCAAAGTTGATAGATACTCTTTTATTATTTAACAGACATAATTTGCCAAGAGCTCTCTGGATTAGTGAAAAACGCACAGAGAGTGGAGCGTCTTGCGACTCAAAGGGAGTAGCAGCATAAAATCAAAACACACATTGCAGACGTGTCGATGAGTGTTTTTTCTCTATAAAAAAAAAAACACGCACAGAGAAACAGTTGCTATGGAAGGAGCTTAATGAGGGGGAATTAAGATGGAGAGGAAGGAGCAGGCCACGGGCTAGTTTTAGAAAAACAAGTCGAAGAGATGTCTGATCTAATTTATAAACCCCAAGTGTCATTTCCAAATCCTCTCTCTCTTTCTCTCTCTTGCTCTCTCTCTCTCTCTCTCTCTCTCTCTCTCTCTCTCTCTCTCTCTCTCTCTCTCTCTCTCTCTCTCTCTCTCTCTCTCTCTCCCGCTCTCTTTCCCTCTCTCTTTCCCTCTCTTTCTCTCTCTCTCACTCTCTCCCGCTCTCTCTCTCTCCTCTCCCTCTCTCTTTCCCTCTCTCTCTCTCTCTCTCTCTCTCTCTCTCTCTCTCTCTCTCTCTCTCTCTCTCTCTCCCCCTCTCTCCCTCTCTCTCTCTCTCTCTCTCTCTCTCTCCCCCTCTCTCCCTCTCTCTCTCTCTCTCTCTCTCTCTCTCTCCCCCTCTCTCTCTCTCTCTCTCTCTCTCTCTCTCTCTCTCTCTCTCTCTCTCAGCTGCTATGTAAAACAAGAGATGAATGAACAAATCTGCCTCATTAATATGTATAACCATACATGTCTACGGCAGTACCGGAATGTCAACAATGCTTTGTAACAGGAGAATATATTCAGCTATCGCTGTTAAATGCACTATCAGCAGTACAGCATATTTGATGCTTTTGAAATATTACTTGCCACAACAAGGTTATTACGAGGATTTTGTTCAGCATTATAACATGCAAAACGTGTTGCATTTACTACAGCACTTAATCTCTCTGTTCGAGGCTATAATACTCACATTTTCTCAGTTTAAGTAGATACGTTCCAGCCTGGAATTCTCATTTTAGGTTTATGTTTTAACAGGTTGTATACATCTGATACGCACACATGCACGT
Source organism: Zacco platypus (assembly GCA_038088235.1). Taxonomy (NCBI): domain Eukaryota; kingdom Metazoa; phylum Chordata; class Actinopteri; order Cypriniformes; family Xenocyprididae; genus Zacco; species Zacco platypus. Next base: position 6,922,999 of record CM076064.1, on the reverse strand, counting down.
TCACGCTCCAGTAGAGGATAGCCGGTGAGGAATTAATGGTACAATGAGCTTCTAATTACCCCTGGATCATAATGCTAAGGTGAGGTAGAAAAACAAGAGAAAGAAACTTGTATGCTAATTATATTCCAAGTAATGCAAAGCGGTTGCATTGACGGTGAATCAAAGATTGCTTTTTTGTTCAGGCTTTAATGGGTGGCTAATTGCTCCTCTCTCGTTAGTCATAGACTATTCATGTGCAATTAGCCTGTGATTCAGTCTCTGTGCAAGCACAAGGGCACAGCTTAGATGTGCTTCCTGTGTTACTTCCTGTTGCTCCTATAGTTTAACACGGCTTCATGCTGTCTCATTATGAAGTTAAAAACATGAATAAACTGAGAGTAATTAACTACATATGTATGTATGTGTGCATATATATATATATATATATATATATATATATATATATATATATTTCAAAAAGCTGCATGCCAGTTTTCAGTGGCGATGTCGTTACATCGCTGTTCTTGAAGCAGTTATACTTAGCTTAGCTAGTCGCTAATTAGCCATGGAGGCTTGGATTGAGATGCTTAAGAAAGTCGTTTAATACACGAGCGTTTTAAGGACAAAAACATCTGAATAATGTCTTGAGGTGTGGTAACCGTAGTATAAGTAAAGAATGGTTGGCAACGGAACGTTGAATTATTAGAAAAATAAATAAAGTGGTGCAGGGATGACGTCAGAACCCGGAAGTCTAATTCACAGATGTTTCCTTCGAGATTTTCCTATGGGGTTTTTAATTTGACTAAAATAAAGCCTACTACTGCACACACTCGCTCATCAAGTGTGCTTCTTTAGTATTCAAAGTACACGCAGACTTTTTGAAGAAATAACATTGGATGCAGTGTTAATTTCGTTGACAAATCATTTTTACCATTATTTTAATCATAAAAACCAGTTTGGAATGACAAAAATCTACTGACATCAGAATAATAAAGTGACAGCAGAATAATAAAGCGGCTGCTGTCTCTGCCCTTAATGTTAATCAAACAACAAAAGACAGAGAAAATCACTCACTGCTCTTTAATTACTTTCTGTAGGAAAATGAGGACTCGTCTGTAAATTTGCTGCAAGTGCTTAATTTATGGATCATCGGCTATATTTTTGTATAAATTAACTGTTTATTGAAACAGCAGGATTGTTCTGTATGAAAGTGGCTGTATTAGTCCAATATCCAATGTTCCTCTCTCTCTCTCCCTCCCTCTTTCTCTCTGCTACCGTATCGTAAGTCTGATTCATTTAAGCAAATTGGTTAGTTCAGATGGTGTATTGTAGCAAGTAATTTCAATGAACTGGCTCAAAAACTAGATTTGCAGATTAATATGAGTCACCAGTCAGTAGAGTCTTTTTCTTGTTCTTTTTGTAGCAAAATGTTAATATGGTTAAATATGTTTTTTTCAATTAGTTTTTAGTCATATTAAATTCAGTTTTAATGGATGTGTTAAAGTTTGATACGCTCTCAGAAAATTGTACATCTAGGAGTGTAACAGCTTGTCACTGAAGCAATACTTTCCAACGGTACTAATACTGTATATACAGTTTATATGTTGCCTTCATACCCAGTGTGGAGAATTGTTTTTGCTAACAGTGTAGCAGATTTTCACAGAGAATACAACAGTGTTTGAAATCTTGAAAGGTTAGTTTTGTATCTTGTTCATTGATTTCCATATTTGTGTTTTTGTAGATAATACACTCACCGTTGAGGACTAAATAGGAGTACTTTGCCTTTTTCGTGCATTTGGAATGCATTAAATCAGATTTCCACAATCTTCCCCAATTCTAAATTTAATATAGTTTTTCATATATTTTCTTTTATTAAATGTAACAAGAAAATAACAGCATGAATATTTCACAAATAATGTTGTATAGTTGATTTGAGAAATTATTGAGCTCATTGAGGTTCAGCTGATAAAAACAGTTGGGAATCCCTAAGTGTTTCTCCATCTACATTAATAATACTAAAAGACTCCGTATGAATCCACTTGACAGGCAGATTTAAGATCCAGACTCATATAAAATCTCATTCAAGAGCACTTAATGCTTGAGGACCATCTTTAACATTTCAACCAGAAGTTTCTTTTATTACTGAAATCTTTTGTTTGAATTTGGATTTAAATGATTTAATCAATGTGATTGTCCTGATCATAGTACGATGTTGGTCAGCTTGTGTTGCGAGAAGATTCTTTGTGGTGTTTTTTTATTTTTTTAAACATGAACAACTCTGAAGATCAGTCATCGGAGAAAGAAGAAAAATCACATTTCCTTTGTTAAGACCACTAAAGAGCCCGTCATTTGAAATAAAAGAAATGATAAGGGCTGGTTACTTTCATTTCCACAAGATTCCCATTTTGAGAGAATCTTTTGTCTCGGAGAAGTTAATAAAAAGCCACTAATTTTCTGCGACGATGATGATGGTGACATAGAGAGGATGAATGCTGTCAGGAAATGTGGAGCAAGTGATTGGTGAGAATAGAAAAGGAAGTCAAAACAAACTTAATATAGTAGGCGCTAATGGGGGGTGGAATTCAGCACAGACTAATGAACGATTCATTTCAACAGCGCTAGGAAAAAGAACAAAGCTGCTCCAGTTTGGGAGGAAGTGTCTTCCATGAGCCGTTGACAATTTTATGTCGTTTTGTATTACAAGTGTTCTTTTATTTTGAGCAGTGCGGCAATAGTGACTAATTGTCATTCTGTCACTCACTAAGTTTCTTTTTGTCCCCATAAAAATGGTTTTACGATCCTTTTACAACTCCACAAAGTATAATGAGCATGAGTGTGCGACCACATAGAGCAGAATTGAGTTTCAATAGACTCCCTGCTTTAACAGAGCGCACACACCTGTATTTTTAGAGATACAGGTGCAAATCAGTGGCAGTCCTGGATTACTTGCTGTCCTTGAGATCTGACACGTGGCCAAAAACAAAAAAATTCAAAGTATATGTTTGTTGAGAGCTCTGTGAAGTTCTAGAATAGTCATTTAATCAATATAATGTTTCAAACTAAATATCGATTTTCTAAATTCGATGTATTTGTATGTGTATATATAGGGCCTAAGATAAACATTGGCTAAATGTGTGTAAAAACCAGCATTGGCGAGAATTTGAAATCGCCAGTTGGCCGGTAATATTTTAATGAATTATAACAATACATTGTTGTGTGAACGTGAATGTAAACAAACGACGTGAATGACTCTCGGGACAGTTGACAGGCCAGCGCTACATCGTCAGAATATTCAATCGGAAGACGACACAAAAGGAAACTTAATTCGCTACTCGCTCAGACAGCGTGCAAATACTGAACTGAGCTCTCTTTCATGTCTTGTGCTTCAACGGACAAATTCACAAAAAAATGTCAAAAATGCGAGTATCCTGGTGAACACAGTCAGTTAAGGCTTAAGTGAACGTGAACAGTGGAGGAAAATATGTATCAGTGTATTGGAGTAGGTCCTAAAGTGACGGCAGCCTAATATTTCTGCTGCTGTCTGTGTTTTTAATGTTAAATAAACGCCAAATGATTAAAAAAAAAATCACTCTTGAATGAGTAACTTTTAAGGATTAATCTGTGTTTATTTTATACAGTGAAGACTATCCAGTGTTATTTTGATTACTTTATTCAACATCTCTAAAACTGCTGTTCCTACTGTTGTCTTTAATAACCATTTAAATTTATATTAGATTGGCTAGTAGTTTTAGCTGTGTTATGGAAATTGCAAAAGAGAATTGTGAATTTTCACTGGTATCTAAAATGTTGGTCATAACTGCACATTTTTGGAAAAACATGGACGGTAAAAAGTATTTAGGGGGATATTTTTTCTTAAGTCACCCGCCATTGACAGGTTTGGCAATGTTTTATTATATATATATATATATATATATATATATATATATATATATACACACACACACATATATATATACACATATATACATAATTTATTTATATATACATAATTTATTTTTTTTTATTTTGCAGTACTATCACTCTTATGTTATTTTTCACATGGAAATACTGTATAAGCATATCTATTGTGAGGTGAATTATCCTGTGCAATTTTGGCATGTGAATAGTAGGTCATCTAGATATTCCATGCATACAGAAAATGTGCGTACTGCACACAGTATACATGCAGAAAATAGTAGTCTGTAGCCTCTTTCTGTCTTCCTTATAGTTGTTGTTCGAATGCCCATCTTAATAATATTCTTGTTTTTCTACTTTTATTGTTATTTGACCTCACTGCGTGAGTCTAAATGGGATCCCCTGCATGTTTGCGTGCGCTCTCAGGAAGAGGAGTTGTTTACGACTCTCTCAACCTAAATGAGCGAGGGTTGACCGCCCCTTATCTGCCCACTAACAGATCTTGTCGAGCGACATTACTGTACATATGGTCAGCCTGTCCTGAGGCTAGGCATGGTTTGTGTGTGTGTGTGGAGGCAGACAAGCATATCTAGAGCTGTCGTATTACTGTGGAAGTCAACACACATACATTCATATACACACACAAAGCTCATATAAGATGATTTCCACTGACAGCAACAGACGCTTCCCAGCTGGCCTTGAAATTTGTCCTGAGTAAAAGTGCAGAGACAGTCCGCACGCTTGTCCGTCTCACCAAACGCTGGCATCCTCGGCATCAGCGAGCTGCCACATGTAAACACATACTTACTATTCAGATTTACGTCTGAAAGCGAAGTTGAGGTTGTTTACTGTGGCTGTCTGTCTTAATTCTCTGAAATGAGAGACGGGAAAACATATGTACAACTGAGATTTGAGCAACTGGGTCATTTGGTAAATGTTAGACTACGGAAATGAACTGCAGGGAGTATAAGAGCGTTGATTATTATCTCACTATGAATTTATCATATCACTATTGTAAGGTGCCATTAATATTTATATGGTATGCATGTAAGCCGAATGTCCTTGGCATTATTTATGAATCATATAAATTTTTTTTATTTAATGTGCTTTTCCGTAGGTGAATGAGCAGTTCTTTATGTAAAATAATATATTATCATATGACGGATCTACATTATTCATGTCTGTTTTAAATGACTACATTAAATCTATATGTGGTACCATCCAGTGAAATTATGATTGAACTGCTAATATTCACTCTTAAGGTCTGTTCTATTCCTTCTGTCGTTTAATTACCGTCTGATATCGCTGTATAATTTCAAGGCCCTCAGAAAATGTATTTTTGAAGTGCATTTATTTAATTTTGTTGTTTCATTAGTGGTATTTAAAGCATAGAAAGATGAAACGCTGAAGGATACAGGTAAGATGCTTGGTCAGAAATATTTTCCATCCATTTTTTTTTCTTCTGTAACACTGACATAAAAAATATTAAAAGATTAGTATTTACACTATTGGCAGTGCCTACATTACATGTGTGATTATCAAAGATTCTTATGAACTTTCTATTCATCAAAGTATCCTCAAATTTATTTCCACAAAAATATTAAGCAACGCTACTATTTTCAACATTGATAATAAGAAATGTTTCTTGAGCCCCAAATCAGCATATTAGCATATTATTTCTGAAGGATCATGTGACACTGAAGACTGAAGTTATGATGCTGAAAATTCAGCTTTGACAACACAGGAATAAATTACATTTTACAATATGCAAAAAAAAACTTATTTTAAATTGTAATAATATTTTACAAATTTTTTTTTTTTTAGTCTATTTGTTTTAGTATATTTTTAGTATATATATATATTTTTTTTTTATTTATCAAATTAATGCATCCTTGCTAAGCATTAGAAACCTATATATATATTATATATATATATATATATATATATTTTTTTTTTTATATATATATTTTTTTTTCAGGGTGATTGGGACACTATTTGCCATTAGATGATGAATTGGAATATTCTTGGAATATACTTATATATATATATATATATATATATGTGTGTATATTATTATGTATATTATTATTATTATTATTATTGTTGTTATGTATATTCCAATGGCAAAAAGTGTCCCAATAGCCCTGAATTCACCCTATTTGTGTGTATACACACATATAGCCTGTCTGTCTTGTAAAAAAAAACAAACAAAAAAAACAGCTTCAGGATCTTCTTTTAAATACATATGTGGAAAAAATTTGATAAAACAGATCTTCTCTTCAGAGGACAAACATGAATGGATGGGTCCTGCGAGTATCTGTTGTTCCAGAGAAGTTTGTCTCCAAACACCCATAGGAATCAGTTGAACTTGTCCCAACTTCTCTCAGAACTTGGCATTACTTTCAGTCTGTTACTTGTCCAAAACCAAAAGAAATAAAAGAGCACACTCTTTCTCAAATGGAGTGTTGCTGGGTATGTTCGGGTCTTGAGGGAATAAAGTGTGTTTTATATATATATTTTTTTTTGTTTGCAGTTGGAGGGCTTCTATCTCAGACAAATCACTAAACCTACAGATAGGAGAGAGTGGAGAGAATCAGATCCTGTTGGAGAACTGTAACCCCCTGAACCAACACTACCAGATAACGTAAGGTGCAATAACAGAAAAAGTATCAGAAATATGTAGCCTGCCATATGTGTGCGTGTGTGTACGAGCATACATGCTCTATCTAAACTGAAATCAATGCTCTAGCCAGGATCCATCCTCTTGCTGAGGTTGTTTTTGAAGGTGGGGTGGACGGCTCTAGGGTACAATATGTATGTATTTGTGTGTCTCTATCTCGCAGCCCAGGGAAGCAGAGGAAAGAGCAGATAGCAGACGTACAGATAGCACAGATGCATCAGTTTGTCTGGACATTCACAGCAGGTCAACAGCAGCTGAATTTGAGTAGACCTCAGATCTGCACCGCAAGAAGAGGTTGGATCTTGATTAGCTCTAGATTAGCTCTGGCTCTGCAGTCAGATATAGCACATTTTGGTCATCACAACCCAAGTTTATCCTCTTTGCAACTGAAATTATATTTAATAGAACCAGTTTAATTTTCTTTTACCTTGTGTAGATTTATTCATAGCTTTTGAAGAGGAGTGTATGTTTCGCAACTTGTCCATAATTGAACTAGCTTGAAAGTGACAGATGAAATTGCACAAAATTACAATAGATTCGATTGGATGCATGGCTTTTGATATCAGCAATAACAGGTAGCCCTTCGTCTGTTTTAATAGTTAATAATTCTTTTAAACCACCTTCCTATTCAACTTACGGAAAAAACAAAATGTCACGTCTGCGAAAGCTTTTTCCGTAAATCGAAGAGGGAAGACTTAGGGTAAGCTTTTTGACTTACTTTCTTCGTAAGTTGAATACGGAAGGTGATTTGGCGGAAGCTAGAAACTTAACTTCATAACTTTTTGAATATGGATATTGTTTTACACAAATGCTTCGCTTCAGAAGGCCTTCATTAACCCCCCGGATCCGTGTGAAGTGGGTTTATCGTGTATGGATGTAAATGGAGGTAATTTCTTCAGCTTCACACTCATTGGTCTCGCTCACTGCCGTTATAAAGCTCGGATGCATCAGGTTATTTATTAATATATCTCAGATTGTGTTCATCAGAAAGAAGAAAGTCATATACACCTAGAATGGCTGAAGGGTGAGTATAAAGCTTGGGGTAATTTTCATTTGAAAATGAGCTAATCCTTTAATAATGATTACTAAATATTCAGTATTAAAAAGTCTAATTTAAATAAATATTATAAATTAATAAACATTATATTAATTATATATATATTTGTTAAATAGCATTTAGTTCGGTTTTGTTTTTTTATGCACAAGTAAAGGACACAAGACTTCAACTGCACATCAGTTGTGCCATGTGGGATTTGTGTGTCATTTTAACCAGTTTAACCAAACAAATCCATAATTTTAAGGCAGCTATAATGAACACTTCTGAGGAAGAAATAGCTGCTGGATTTGCTGTAGTTTGCATGCCTTGAAACTCTGAAAGATAGTGAGTTTTATACCCTGATTGGTGAAGTCAAATGGTTTTATGTTGTCGTCTTTCTTCATAGAGACAAAAGGGATATAGAAAGAAATATGCTTAGTATAGTCTTTTTAAGTGGTAGCGGTGTGTGGGTTATGTTATTTTTATGTTGTTGTTTTTTTTTCTTGCCTTTCTTATTTTTCTTTCTTTGTTCTCCAGTTTGTGCTTTCATTTGTCAGCCATTGTGTTTCCCTTGGTCTCTCTCCCTCTCCCTCTCTCTCTGAGTTACTTGTCGTCAGTGTGTTTATCAGTGTTTGTACAGACCTATGGCCTCTCGCTTCTCAAACCCAGGAGCAACACACACAGTGCCGCAGTCTTTTCTGACTGCTGTGAAATGCAGAGATTGCTCAGGAATACTAATCCCATTCGCATGTCAACCGGACGGACCAGAGGAGCAGCTAATGGGGCGGGCGGGATGAGAAGGACACCCTCCTCCAACCCCACCACTGCATCAGTGAGTGTGAGTGGCAGAGTCCTCCCGGCCACAGAGATAAAGATTAGCAGAGGCCGAGCTGAACACAGAGGTAAGTGTCTGCCGCAATAGCCCGAATCACATTGTGAAAGGCTCTTCACTCAAAAGCACTTTGTCCTTCACATTTACAGCACGTGACGCTGCGCGTTAACCTTCTACTGCTGCCGTTGGAAAGTCTTCACTACCTTTTATTAATATTATAAATGCATTCAAGTCCCCACAAAAATGTTCGGTTTATTAAAATGAACATGAAAATGCATGAAGTTAATTCGGAAAATTATTCTGCTTCATTCTTCCAACTTCAAACACATGACCTCCAAAACGCTGTCCAGAGACATCTGAATATGCAAAATGATCAACAAGCAGAAAGTGTAATGAAGAAAGCTTTTTAAACAGTATTTACCAGCTTAGCACTGTCACAGAGAAATGTATTTCAGTAATATCTGTGAGGTAGAAGTGTCGCTGTAGTCATATTAAAAGTAATTGTTTAAAGCAAATTTAATCATCTTCAAAGTTCAACAAATCGTCTTGGTTACATATGTAACCCTCGTTCCCTTTCAGTCGGTCACGTTCGACATATGTCAGAAGTGAACCGACGAATTGGGCTCTCATGCGATATCCCAGTCTTTCGGTTCACTTCTGACGTACGTCGAACGTGACCGACTGAAAGGGAACTGGAATAATTATAAAAATTACAAATAAAAACACCCCTGTCATTTATACAAACATATTTAAGAAGGGTATCAAGGCACTGTAGTGACAACAACTTTTTCTCCATGATTAAGGTCATGTCTAAGGTCATTAAGGTTGTATTAATAATAAAATTATTAATACGAAATGATTACACACACACACACACACACACATACATACATATATACATATATATATATATAGGAGAGGATCCACACACTGGGTTGCAATGATAACTTTCCTTTGTCTTACAGGTTTTTCCATGTGGGACCTGGGTGAACAGGAACAAGGAGACAGGAAGGTGGAGCAGGACACCGTGGTAAATATACTTCAGGTAAGTCGTGATCCAAACGATAGCATTCTTAGCATTAAACGAGGTGTGTGTGTGTGTATTCCCTACGTTATGGGGACCAAATGTCCCCACAGGTATAGTAATACTAGTACATTTTGATCTTATGGGGACGCTTTTTTGGTCCCCATGAGGAAACAAGCTTATAAATCATACAGAATTATCTTTTTTGAAAATCTAAAATAGCAGAACATTTTCTGTGATGGGTAGCTTTAGGGGTAGGGGTAGTGTAGGGAGACAGAATATACAGTTTGTACGGTATAAAAACCATTACGCCTATGGAATGCACAACGTGGGTGTGTGTGTGGATGTGGAGTGTCCTTATATCTGGTGTGACGAGGTGATTGAAGACAGCTGGTGATGATGTCAACTACCTTACTAACGATTAATAAGCAGTAATTAGGAGTTTATTGAGGCAAAAGTTGTAGTTAATTGTTAATTAATAGTGAGAATTGGGCCCTAATCTAAAGTGTGACCATAAAAATACATTTTATTACTGTTAATAAGTATATCTTTTATTTTTTCCCCTTAAAATAGCATAGAATGTGTCAAAGTAGTTATGAGACTAACTGCGATTAAATATTTGAATCAACTGACAGCCCTCAAATATGCACAGTGTCATAACAAATGCAGCGTAGGCCTCTAAAGCAGGTTGAGAATTTGGCAAACATGCTACATTCTTTGTGTACGGCATGCAGACACGTATATCGGTGTGTTTTCCATGCGGCAGCTGATTTTGCAGAGATTTGGATACGTGCTGGCCATCTGTTTACTGGTAATTAAGCATTTAACTTTTGGCAGGAAAAACATGAATATCATCACTGTGTTGTCTTTTCTGGGGTTGAATAAGTAGATTTGTTTGGAGGTAATGATACTTCCCAATTCATTGTGTGCGTGTGTGCTGGTGAGTTGCTTCATTTGACTATTTTGTGTGTGTGTGTGTGTGTGTGTGTGTGTGTGTGTTCGTTCATTTCTCTATAATCGTTTTCCGGCCAAGTGGAACCATTCCCCATTGGGAGGGCTTCCAGAGAAGGTAGAATCCAACCCCTTAATCTGCCATATTATTGAATTAAAGGCTTACCAGCGCAGTGTAACCATGTCAATTATTCTTTTTTCAATGGTGTGTTCATTCCCATTTTCAATTAAGGTAGATCGGTTGCTCAAAACGAAGAACGAAGGAAGCTGATAGAAGTGCGGAGGCGCTCAGGGGACAAAAGAGAAAGAAAGATAGACGCAAAAGACGAGGCAGCCACACGCATGTGTGAATGGAGGGATTACACAGTTCAGTGTCCTCTTTCTTTTTCTCGGTGGTTGTTCTGGTGGAGAGCAGAATGATTCTGTTCTCTTCACCTTAAAGGAGTCTGGAGATGGAAGTCTGTGACTTCGATCTTCTGGTGGTTGCGTCCTTTGCTCTTTTTTTCTGAGCTAAACGGCAGTGTCAGATTACTATAAGTTTGCGAAAATCTGAGTTCTCTGTCAAACTCTACCTTTTCCTACAATCTCCCTTGTAGCAATGTCAGTGCTTTGATTATTTTCAATGAGAAGACCTTTATGTGCATCTCATGATCTAAAAATCATCCTCACATCAAAGCCATGTGTATTAAGATTGACATGCGAGCAGCCAACTGCATCTGACATCTATTTACAGCTCTTAAATATCACTGACAAGAGATGAGGTTTTCATCAATCAAAGTGTTCAAGAGAAAATCCTTGTAAACATCCAGAGGTGCTCGATGGGAGAACGAGAAAGTATATATTTGTACTCGACTTCAGCTCGTATACATTATCCTTATCTCGTACATCATAATGTATAATTTTCAGCGGTCCTCATTAGCTTGGGACTCATGGCTGCAGGCCTTGATAAATTCGCGGCTCTCTGCATTTGTTATTTCAACATTTGTTTAGATCTGATACTGAAAATGCATGATCATGAATATTTGTGGTCACTGACTGCTAAAAGTGTCTCTTGGGAAAGATTACGGCACTTAATTTGCTTTTGTTTCCAGAACAGAGTGCTGTCTGTGTACTGTATATTCAGCACATATTTGCATGAGTAGAAGCTGCAGATTTTAAGAGTACTCGTACCAGAAACATGCACTATTGTACAAAAGTTTGGGATCAGTAAGAGATTTTAAAGGTGACCTATTTTTCCCTTTTCACAAGATGTAATATAAGTCTCTGGTGTCCCCAGAATGTGTCTGTGAAGTTCCAGCTCAAAATACCCCACAGATCATTTATTATAGCTTGTCAAATTTGCCTTTATTTGAGTATGAGCAAAAACACACTTTTTTGTGTGTGTGTCCCTTTAAATGCAAATGAGCTGCCTTTCCAGAAGAGGGCAGAGCTTTAACAGCTCACTCTTCGAATACTCAAAAACAACAAAGCTGGAGGATCTCACGGAGCCAAAATGACGATTGTCAGTAATGTTGTTCAGCCTTACATCGTTCAAACTGGAGTCGACACTGATGGAGAGAATCGTAAATTACAACTTTTAGATAAAACTGGACGTTTCTGAACGATTAGTGGATGAATTTATGTAGTTAGTGTTGAGTTGATTCAACTCATCGACTAGCTGGTACCGTCATGAAATTGAACCACAGAGTCCTCAGTGGCTCAGATGCAGAGTCTATGGAGACTCTTATGTTCATTGGTACAGCCAATAACATTTGTAATGTGTTATTATTATTATTATTATTATTGGCACGGACATTGTATATCTCCAGTTGCTACAGCAAGTAAACAGAAATGTTAAGAGTGAACTGCTGCTGCTCTCTCAGGGCGGATCATCACCAATCATGGGTGGGGCTTCCCCCTACTCTCACGTAATCTGGAACTGCGCATTTGGAGAGACTGTTTATGATCATGGGGATTATTAAAAAAAAAAAGGAGTGAGTGGATTTATACCATTAAAGGCTGGTTGTTTACACACACTGTGGACACACATCCGTTTTTAAACGCCTTATAAAAGTAAATTTTCCATAATAGCTCCCCTTTAATGTTCTTGGGGGAAAAAGTCTTGTGCTTACCAAAGCTGCATTTATTGGGTCAAAAATACAGTAAAATCCGTAAAATTATGCAATGTTATTTCAATTTTGTTGTACTGTTTTCTATTTTAGTATAAATTACTCAATTAAACTGCAGTTCTATGCACTTTTTCTAAGCCATTTAAACTAATTTTATCTGTCAATCATCTGACCATTTCTATCTGCAGTGCCCTCCACAATTATTGGCACCCCTGTTTAAGATGTGGTCGTGGACTTCTAAAAATTCTCTCTTTTTTTTTTAAACAACATAGAGCCCAAATGCAAAAAAAGAGAAAAATCCAAGCTTTCATTTAAGTACGTTACGTTGGTGGTAAAAAAAAAAAAAAAATCACACATTTAGAAAAAAAAGGAAAGAAAACTTGAAATCATGTGTCCCACAATTTTTGGCACCCCTGATGTTAATACTTCGTACAACCCCCTTTTGCCAACAAGACAGCACTTAATCTCCTCCTATAACATTTCACAAGATTGGAGAACACAGAGAGAGGGATCTTTGACCATTCTGCTTTGCACAATCTTTCTAAATCATCCAGTGTCCTGGTCCTCTCTTATGCACTCTCGCCCCTCAGGTTTTCGTTTGGGTTGAGGTCTGGGGACTGAGATGGCCACGGGAGGACCTTGAGTTTGTGACTGCTGAACCATTTTTGTGTAGATTTTGCCACATGTTTTGGATCATTGTCCTGCTGAAAGACCCAATGACGACCCATCGTCAGCTTTCTGGCAGAGGCCATCAGGTTTTTATTTAAAATGTCCTGGTAGTTGAAAGCGTTCATAATGCCAAGCACCCTAACAAGCACCCTATTTCCTTGTAGCCATTGCCTGACTTATGAAGGTCGACACACATCTGCCTTACTTGAATGCTGTGTTCTCTTGTCTTTGCCATGTTGACAAATGGGTAAGAGAATTAAGCCTCTGTGTCACGTCATATTTATACCCCAGGGAAACAAGAAGTCATGAATTACTAATTAAAAGTTCCTAGATACCCTGACCAACTTTAGCAACTACAGAAAAATATATTTAAAAAAAAAAATCAATTAAATTTTTCAGAGGAATTGCCAATAATTGTGGGACAAATGATTTCAAGGTTTTTTTTTTCTAAATGTGATTTTTTTTTTTTTTTTTTTTTTTTAATCTATCTATCTATCTATCTATCTATCTATCTATCTATCTATCTATCTATCTATCTATCTATCTATCTATGTATCTATCTATCTATGTATCTATCTATCTATCTATCTATCTATCTATCTATCAGTTCTCTAAACTTAAACTTTCAAACTTCATGCTTTTAAAACTACTTTCTGAATGTTCAACATCATTACTCCAGTCTTCAGTGTCACATGATCCTTCCGAAACGGTGGTGTATCAGTACACCTCCCAGCAATAGTGAAATCCTACACAATAATATAAAAACACCTCTGCTCCATTGTTAGCATCACAGTATGGTGCACAATGGTTGAAATTCTACATTGTGAGGAAAACCCCTCATTTGACTGCCGTTTTATTCGGCTGACTACAGTAACTAAGCAATATAACAAGACTGAGTTATTTCACACCTTGTGCTGCAGACTTTCAGACTTTTTCAGACACAGATTTCTGTGGTAATGCTAGTTAGCACTTGTAAGCAGCAGAGACCCTCAGAAAAGCAGAGGTCGTCAATGCAATTTCGCTGCCTAGAGATCTTCACCTTAATGATAACAATTTGATTAAATATTTTAAAGCCAGAAGAACCAAAAGTGTGCAGTAGTATTTCCAAAGACAGCCTCTTCCATTTATAGTCAGCCTTGACAACATTCTTCCCTTTTGGTCTATATTTTATAACATGTAGTGAATAATGTTAATGCTTTGTACCTTTGCATTCTTTGTATTATTGTGTGTTTTGTTTGCAGGTATTTAATGGGCTGTAATGAATTGTGATCACAGGAAGTTCTCTCTCTTGGTTTTTCTAATCAAAATTGCTTAAACGCCACCTAGACCTCAATATCAAGCTGATCTCTGCCTACAGCTGCTGCCCCAGCAAGTTTACAGCAGAGAGTGTTGAATCAACTTTTTCTGATTTTTCTTTTTTTTTTCATGCCTCCTTTCTCTTGAAGCCATCAGAAAGAAAGAAAGATGTTAATAGAAAGTCATGGTTTGGAGGGGAGAGAGAGAGTAATAGAGAGCGGGTGATTTGAGTTGATTCATGTCTCGCTGGAAGACTGAGGTCTTTTGCTTGGCTGTTCTTTCTGTGGCAGTGACTGATTTGGATTGCTTCCGCTCTCTTCAGGGCTTCCACTTTAGGATGAGCGAGACCTCAATGGCATGATCAGGGGATGGAGAGTGGAAGTGTGATGAGGGAGGAGGAATAAGAGCGAGAAAGATAGCCGGACCTAAGTGTCGGACTATCATGAATGGAGATGGGTGGAGTCATGCCAGGTATTTTTTATATCCAGTTCTTTCTCTTGTGTTTTCTTATTTGTTCCCTGTATCTTGTTTCTTTCTCTTTTCTTTTCTTCGTATTGTCTGTTGGGCATTTTTAAATTCATAATGGTATCTGAAATCTCTTGAAAATGACTAAACAAAATGATAAATGTCATCACAAATGACAAACTCTCTCATGCTTACCAAGACTGCATTGATTTAAACAGTAATTGAATTACAGTAATATTGTGAAATGTTATTACAATTTAAAATCACTATTTTCTATATGAATATATTGTAACTTATTCCTGTGATGACAAAGCTGATTGTATCATTTCTCCAGTCTCCAGAGTCACGTCATCCTTCAGAAATCATTCTCACATGCAGATTTGCTGCTCAAGACACATTTCTTATTATCAATGTTGAAAAAAATGTGCTGCTTAATATTTTTGTGGAAACTGTGATTTTTATTTTAGGATTTTTTTTTTAGACCGAAGACAACAGCATTTATTTGAATATTTTGGTAACATAATTTTCTTAACTGTATGTATGCGATCAATTTTAATGAACATTGTTGAATACATTTTTTTTTTTAAAACTACTCAACTTTTGTTTAAAACTTACTGCATTGCTTGCTTAAAATTAACCCAAAATATGTTGGAAATTAACATTCATTAATAATTTTAATAAATTAACATTTAATTAACTAAATTGACTTTAAACTTAAGTTTAATGAATAATAATTAAACAAAATATGTATTAAATTTCTTATTAATAAAAGTTAGTAATTGTGCATCTGATTTTTAATTTCCAACCTATTTTGGGGTTAATTTTAAGCCAGCCATATAGTAATTTTTAAACAATAGTTGGGTTAAATAAAACTGCCCAGCGGTTTGGGCAAACATTTAACTCAACTTCTGGGTTTATCCATTTTCAACCGAACTTGGGTTGTTTTTAACCCAGCATTTTTTAGATTGTATAGTATAACACTAACTACCCTATTCAAAAAAACAAAAAAAAAGACACATCCAGGCCCCACTGCATGTGATCTTTTTTTTTTTTCTACAATGGGACCATCCCTCCTTCTCCACTATGTTCTTCTCTTTATCTCAGTGTCACTCATTCCATCCCCTCTGAATGATCTCTGACCTGTCCTTGACTGGAATTGAATCCTTGCTCTAGTAGGTGATGATTCTTCCACCAGCCACAATTTACTGAGGCATCTGACACTATGTCCCCTACACAAATAAAAAGCTGCATTAAAGCCTCATTTCTCGGCCCTGCGCACACTCGCCCTGACCCTCAGCTCCACTCATCCACCCGTTTCTCTCTTATAGCCTTCAGCTACGAGGACGAGAGATCACTCCATCATATAGAAAGACCTCAAAGAACACACTTGGGGCACACAGAAAACGCGTCTGGGATTCTCAAGGACTAAAGAGGGCTTTATTTGCAGTCATATAGGGCATGGAGCACGGAAGACCAGACACTAGAGTCTCCATAGAAATATATTGCGCATATTTGTATATACTTATATTCTGAAGTGTAACCAACAGTGCTCAAGAGATAATTGTTTATGCAGTGAAAGTCATACACGCACAGTTTTCTCTCTAAACCGAGAGATTACCATAAATGCCTAATGGGCAGATTCATGCCAGGTGTTTATTATTTTATTGTTGGTTCCTTATTTCTTATGTTTCTTTCTCTTTAACTAATCTCATTGTTTATTCCCTTCTCTCTTTTCTTCCCGTCTCTCCTTGAACTGTCCATTGGCAGAAAATTGTTTTGGCTAATAACGGATTCTAGTTATTTCTAATGATTTTAAACCACGTTTCCTGTAGTGCATTTACTAGAAAAGTCTATAGGATGGCAAGGCATTGCGTCAGGATATACATTAAAATACACATTGTTTCGAAATCTATGGTAAATCATTACCAATAAACATTTTAATTTGAACTTGTAGTGAAGTAAAAGAGTAAATTACTGTAAATTTTAACTGAAGGACAAAATTTTTGTCTGCGTTAAGGACAGAGGTCAGCATATAAACCTTTAAACAGCATTTTAGTGGCACTAGCAATACCAAGGTCATGGGTGTCAATTCACGTTTGCAGTCAAAATGTTAGATAACAGCTACTCCCTAATAAGTAAATGTAATATAAGTTTTAGTATAGTCATGTAGTCTTTGAAAGCAATCTCTCGCCCTTAGGAGAGGATCTTCTGACTCTAAAGCACTCTATTCTAAACATTCATAACTGGCCAATTGGACGTTGATTTCGCTGAGTGCCAGTGTTATTGCTTTACAGTGACACCTGGAGCTGCCGCATGCCTCGCGCTCTATCTCCACTTCACCGGCGCTCCGACCTGGCATGTTCTATTATGTTTCCATGGTGATTAATGAGGTACCCGGGGCCGGCGTTGCTTCTGTAACGGTAGTGGCGCTGTGCACACGACCGAGAGCTGTAATTCTGCCTTCTCTATAGCGGATGGCAGAGCTTCTCCGTGTCCTCCCTTTCCCAACAGACGTTCTGCTGACCGTTAAACCAGCTCGAGCCACGCCAAGTACCACCTCAGATTCGTCACAGGAGTGATGGACTGTGAGTGAAAACAATTACAGAGATCTACACCCTGGGGGACTGTAGGTAATATCCAGGCGGTGTTGGGCGAAGAGGTGAAAGTGATTGGTTGAGTTCGGGTTTGATATGATGAAGTCATCATGGCTTTCTGTCGGGGTCAGCACTCTTGTGTAGAGTGATGACACCAACAAAAAACATAAATGAAACACATAAACAGCAGTTTAAACCTCATCGGAAAAAAAAAAAATCTTTGCAGCTTTTTTTACGGATTCCCTAAAGGGACATGGGGTGGAAAAATATGAGAAGGGAGGAAAAATAGCTAGTCATTGCTTTTACATTCTCACAAAAGTTTTGCGTTCCCCGAGAAACTTTGCGTTCGCTCGCAAAAAACTCCAAAGGTTTGTCTCTCAGGGAACGCAAACATTTGTGAGAGAGTGCAAAAAGCATTGATATATTATTTTTCCTCCCATCTTATATTTTTTTCCACCACAATTTGTGACCACAATATCTATTTTTATCTGCATGTCATGTTATGTTTGGGGTCTTTTTTTTTTTTTTTTTTTTTTTTTTTTTTTGGCTGCATTTATTTGATAAAATATGTCATTTTTGATCAATTTAAAGCACCCTTGCTGAATAATAGTTATTTATTAATTTATTTTTATTTAGTAATTTCTAATAAAAAAAATACCTGAGTAATTATTTGCAGTATTCCATTTAATGCCATTCTATGGCAATCTATTTTTATTATTATTTTCTAATTATCAGTGCTTTATTCATTGCCTTCATGTATGTGTGTGCTATTTTTTATTTTTTTTGTCTTGAGATTGTTGTTCCATGACCTTTTTCTTTTTTGTGATCAGTTGTAGGTACTCAGCGGTGAGTGATTAGTCAACAGTAAATGCCGTACCGCAGAAAATGACCTTTTATGAGTCCACAACAAGGGGAGTCACTGTTTATTATTTCATATTCATTAACATTTGGAAGAAACTGTGATTTAATGGGGGAAAATCCAAGTACGAGATTCTTTGGCAAATAGTAAAATGGTCCAGGATAAAGCAGCTGTTAATTATTTATGAACATGAATTGCACGATTGTGGGTCTGACTGACGCACCGCATTGACTAGGTTCAATCAGTGGATTTGAAATATGTCTCCATTTCTCCCAGCTAAGTGTTAAGCCATGAATCATTAAATATTTGTTGCTTTAATTATTCAAGATACGTTGAGGCTTACCAGAAAATAAAGTGAAGAAACAAAGAGCTTGTTAAAATAAGACAAAAACCGCATCTATTTGTCAGAGGGTCTGAATGAAGTTATTTTCTCTGCGGATGATGATGTTTAGACAGTTTTGCTCCATGTGCTCTGCTGAATCAGAGCGTTCTGGAAAGTGTGACCTGCTGCAGGGTGTGATGACTTCCTCTTGTTTTGTCTTTAATTTTCTCAGCTTCCTTCCGTTTAAAAGCTTCTAATGACTGAACTGTTTGAACTTGCAATGTAGTTTGCAGCCATTAAATGTTGTTTTAGATAGACTGATGTCAACGAAAAACAGAATCACCATAGTGAGGTACAGTAATGTAATAAAATTTTTTATTTTTGGACATTCATCTTTTTGTACAATTTAACATTTTTCTTCTTATCATCATCAACAATAACAACAGCAACAAATTTCATGATTTTTTTTAAAACTATTTTACACTTTCACGCAAGGCTTTGCAAAGAAAGCGTCAAATTTAAATCACATCTTGTCTAAAAATGAGTAATTTACAACGATTCCCTAAAATGACATTGCTTAAACTTATAATTTTCGCATCCTGCAGCTTAAATGTTTGGCTCATTTCTTTTTGTGAAACTGTGATATTAGTCAGAGATGAACTGAGCTGACCTCACCCTATAAAACCCCCCTCATTACCATCATTACAAGCACCGGGCCATTTACCAAAGTTTAGAGGGGCTATAATGATCTGTCTCTATGTTTGCCACTGATTGTTAAGGTTTGATTGAGTGATTAAAAGCTTTCCTGTGGTTCTCTCTCGTGCTGACCTCTTGCTGTGGCACTCTTGCTCAGAAATCATTTAAGTTTTCTCTCTCTGTCTCTAACTGTCAAGAGAGGCCCACTCATTTTGTCAAGCCTCTTGCCTGAATGGCACCACGCATTAGCATAGCACGGCTGGTAATAGCTCATATAACGAGCACTCTGACCCGAGATAAACCCGAAAGGGGCTTTTAACGGTTAAGGCTTTACCCTTTATCCATAGAGAGGCTTGTAGTGCCAAACTAAACTACCCTGTCCACTTTACCATTTAAGTCACTCTGAAGTGGCGATAAGGGCCAAGCATTACATAAATTGTTAAAAGCGCTCAGGGTAAAGCAGGGATATTTGTGTGGGAAAAAAATGGGTGGATCAGGTGGTGTAAATGATAAAAAAAAAAAATGACTGAGGTGAAATTGCATTTTATGGCAAACAGCGTCTCCACGCAGGTTCTCATTACACTGTCACAGATGTGTAACGCAGGGGCAGATTTTGTGAGTTTCTGATGCATTGTGGTGTAAACAAAGACATCTGTTCAGTGTTTAGATTTGTATTCTGGAAAAAGCCTGGAAGAGCAGGTTGTTAATACAAGAACAACAGTACAGTATATTCATTAATCCATGACACTTGATGAATGTGTCACTGGATGTGCTTCTGTTGTATTATATAAACCATTATATTTTAGAACTCTATAGCTGAATTTAATGAGGCTGTAAAGTGAAATTAACACCATGTTCTCACCAGATGTGAACAAGTTTTCATGTCCACAGAACAAATACTTAATATTCAGACCAACAGATTACGAGTAAGAGTAACTCAGTCGATGTGTCCGAAACTGTGTATAGTAGGTACTAAATTTGTTTTGAAACTTGCTTCGCAACTGTTGAAAAGGTATGTTCTATATAGTCTAAATGAAATTCGGATGTGCTGCGTCATGTGACCTATGGCGTCAGTTGCGTCGCTTCACTGCCATTCACAAATCCCATGGCCTCGTGGGATAGTAAAGTAGGATGCGCATTTAGTAAGAAGTAAGTCATCCGGGTACTTTTTGCTTACTGTTTTATGAATACTGTGAATTTGGACATACTATTGGATGCACATGCTATTTTTACCTACTATATAGTATGGAAGTTGCCAGTTTCTTTTTTTTCCCCGCTAAACGAAATTCGAAAAGTGAGCTCACATTAGCGAATTTTGCAGGCAAAAAAGGTCCATTGTCTATTCTCGATAGTATAGCAACAAATGAAGCACAGCTCACACAGAAGTAAATTTCAAGCCAAGACGCTATCGGTCAATCTGGCAAATTCGCATGATTAACAGAGCCCAATGTGAAATCTGTGTGTGGACACATTCTTTCGCATTCACACAAAATTGGATTCCAATTCAAATCATAGGACATTTCTTCAGCGGATTTTCGTGGCCGAAATTCATCTCAATAAACATCCACTATACAAACTATCCACTATTATTAAAAATAATTTGCTTTTACATATTTAATGTAACTCATGGAAATAAAAGCATGTGAAAGATCACCTGTACCTCTTACTCTAAAGTGTCTTACTCTTGCTCTTCCTGTGCTCTCTTGTCTTTTGACTGAATTTTAATATAATGTGACTATGAAGCATTGTGGTGATGGTCTATGGATATGAATTTCAAACGTTTGACAATGTAGTACACGCATTGTCGGTCACCCTCCATGCATATTAAAATGCACCTGCAGACTACACTGCAGTACTTAACCATGTGAATAATAATTATGACAGTTATGTCAGCTGAAATTAAGGAGATATTGTCTGTATTCTTCTATTTAGACAGAACAGTATGTTTATCATGTCTTGATCATACCTGCGTAGGAGCAACATTTTCAGATGGATTATTTTATGGGATCCGGAATGCATGCACTGATCAGTCTGGTATATTTGCATCTCTATTTCTTTCTTTGTGTGTGGATTTACTGAGGCCATGTGAGAGGTCAGAGTAAGACACCATAATAAAGGAAATGAATAATAGAACTGATGGCTGCCGGTCAGAAGGGCAGACCTGAATTTTTTCTCACCTCTCATTGTCCGTCTCTCGGGTCGACGCGTGACCAGGGTGGTGCCGAAGTTATATACTAGATGATTTATTCATTCTATGAATAATTGACTTACTTTTTCTCATCTGCCTTTCTTTTGTGAGGTGCCAGAGGTTATGCTAATGACCTTTAAGTGTGGATACTCTCACTCCAGAGAAGGGATCGCCCCTGCAGACATCAGATGCGAGGAAACAGTCGGACAACAGTGATTCAGCCTGTTCGGAAGAGTTCCTGCAGACTGTGGTCAGATAAACAGTTTTCAGGACAAAACTTCTAGTTGGTAAACCAGATCAAATTAGATGAGCAAACAGTTCTGATAAACCAACATTTTAAAAACAACTTAAAAGAATAGTTCACCCCAAAATGAAAATTCTGTCATCGTTATTGGCGTCAAACCTGGTACTCAACGTCTTTACACAGTTTAATTGAATTTATGCAAATGAGATTTGATGCATGCGATATTACCAGTTTATGCAATAAACAAGCAAATAAGTTTAATGTTTATAAGTTTAATTGAAAATTATGTTGTATTGGGTTATTTTAAATTGAACAAGCAGTAAAAGCTAAAATTGTAAAATTAGTTTTTGAGTGAGTTTGTTGATGTTGGATCACAAAAGCAATAAATGTATGTGAGAACTGCAAACTTTATTTAAGACCTGAGATCAGCCTGCAATTTGATTGGACGAAAATCTTACATGACTTTTTTCACAATAGCAATACGTTTCAAATAGATTTTGTTGCATCTAAAAATTTTAGATACCAGCTAAATTTCACAATTTTGATACCACAACAGAAAACTAGGCTAAATAAAGTTAGTCCTCGAACAGTAATTGAAGACAAGTGTAACAGTGGCCAGCTAGTTGGACCTGTGCGAGTAAACCTCACTCCCCTGGCCTCAAGAGGCACACTATAGGCTGCGGTCTTAAGTGTCCTTGTTACCATGTCTGCCTTCCATGATGGAAAAGCTAAAATCCCGCTCGGAGCAGTGCGAATAGAAACAAAGAGGTTACGTTGGTGCCGTGACCCAAACGGGAGTGAGATTTAGGGGGGTGAGTGTAATAAAGGCCAGCTGGTAAGAGCTGTGCGAGTAAACCTCACTTCCCTGGTCTCAAAAGGGGGTGTTAGAGGCTACGGACTTTAGCGTCCTTTTTAGCGTGCCTGTCTCCCATGCTGGAAACACCAGTTTGAATCCCCCTTGGAGTCGTGCGAGTAGAACCAAATGGGTTACATTGGTGCCGTGACCTGGATGGGAGTGAGGTTTACGGGGATGAATGTAACAGAGGCCAGCTAGAAAGAGCTGTGTTAGTAAGACCAGGTTGTAGTCTTTGGTGTCCTTGTTAGAGTGTATGCCTTCCATGCCAGCAACACTGGTTCAAATCCCACTCAGAGTGGTGCGAGTAGAACCTGAGGCGTTTCAATGGTGCCGTGACCCGGATGGGAGTGAAGTTAAGGAGTCGATTGCGCATGAAACATTTGATAACCAAAAAACACACAAAAAAAAAAAACACAACACATCGCAAAAAAAAACAGCACACTTCATAGATTGCTTCACCTCGTACGTGTATTAATCCTGATCCTTAGTCTTTCAAAGACTCAATTCATACAATTAATTGTTTACATTATTCATGATCACATATCTTTTTTTTTTGTTGTTAAAACCATAAACAGCATCACAAACAGGAATAATTCAAATTCATCATAGTTCACAGTACCACGAATGAGTCCTTTGAATCCATTAAAACGTTTTTTTATAGTTTGTTTCTTTAGGCCCTCTTCAACTTTGGGCTCCTTTAAACGTTTGCATTCACAATAAGCATACTCAGAACACGGTGGTTCATTTCGGTAAAACTCCCACCGCTTACCACACCGGCATTTTGGGACAGCGCCGTTCTCATCGGTAAAATACGAGTGCTCCATGCCAAAAGTCCAAACCCGAGAATTTCGAGCAAACTGTTCCTCCCACTTTCGAGTAAAGTAATCAGCTGAAACATATAGAGAACACCAGTCCAGGATTCGGTGGGGCATTAGTTGAACCGTTCTTTTTTTTGCTTCGCCTTGTGTTCTCCTCATATACGTCCAAGCCCATACATCGTCAACCCATTAGTTCCGGCTCACACTTTTCTCTTCAATACCATAATACGCATCTTTGTTCCCAAAACAAATGTACACAGGGAAAAAAATGGGATATGAAAATGGGAAATGGGATATGCATTCAAAACACATGAAAATAAACAAATAAAAATAAAAAAATAAACAAAAATTCATGTATTCTATAACAAAAAATTACAAATAAAATAAACAATGCTTTAAGTGTAAGTCTATCTAACATTATTATTATTAATACTAGTATTAGTAGTAGTAGTATTGAGCTAAGTGATAGACTACTACAGAATAAAATAATCAAATGTAAAATAAAACAGAATAGTCTTCACTGTGTGAGAGATAAACTTATCTTGATTTAGTCAAGAGCGGTGAGTTTTCTTTTTCTTGTTTCATTAACATTAATGATAGTGTCAGAGGAAGTTTTATTACGCTGCTGTCACTCTTTCACTGCTTAATATGCTCTTAATAACTATTAATATCAAGCACATCCACCAGTAGAGACTGATTTTATGACAGTCATTTGACTGATCTGGACATTAAGTTTGGCCTTTTAAGGAGGGGCTTACACCGCTGTAAAAGAAAGGAACGGAATGCGGCACAATAAAGTTCTGTCTGTAGAGTTTGAGTATTTTTAAGTTTTGTTTCGAAGGCCTGTGTCGACACTTAAGTCTCTATCACCCTCTCCTTCAAAGAGGCTAGGGAGATTGAGTTACTGCTTACACCTCCCAGTATGGAGGCTGTTCGCTCAGTGTCCATCCCAGCATTGTTTTCAATTTAGTTGTCTTCCTCTATTCCTCAATGTGGCAGATGGACACGCTCTCCAGGGCAAGTAGGCTCACATTACATCTTGCTTTTAAAGGTCTTCCCCTCGTTTCATGTTCTGTTAATCCACAGGTAAATGCTCAACACTCCGGTGGGGTCCTCAGAAGAATGGCTGACCAGAGGAAGAGCACCGTAGCAATTAAACACAGGGATCCACGCTTGTCTGGTTCTGAACTTATTTCCAATCTGGGTTTTGGACACAAGTCAAAGATAACAGCTGTACACGTTGAGGGATCAGTAAACCCAGCTGACTCCCTGGCAGCCGGAACACCGGCAGGAACCAGCTCATAATTAGAAACGTTTTGGGTCATCTCGAGGAGAAACAGAGAGAAGAGAGACATGCAGGGGAGAGTAAGAGGCAAGTATGGATATAATAATAGATGCTCAGCCTCATAGCATGAAGGGCACAATCTATCCTATTTGTGAAATCGGTGCCAATGTCAACAAAGATCAACTTTAAGGTCGGAAACATAGTATACACACATGTAGGTGTGAATGTTGGTCAATGCATTGCAAGTGCGCTCTTTCAATCAGTATGGAATGGAAATTTAACCAATCTATTTTCTGAATGCAACTTATTGTGCCATTTTTAGTCAAAATGTCATAACTTTATCCTCTAGTGAAATGACTGACTTCTCTCTGAAGTATTCTGTACTTGTCCAATCATTTAGTCCACTTAAACCACCCATTTCTTACACTTGACTTCAAGCTCACTCAGATCTGCCTTCATCTAATCAGCAACTGTTGGATAGAACCAAGTCACTGCCCTTCATTTTCTACTTTTCACATAATCTGTTTCACTTGGATGTACGTCACAGTATAAAAGAAAAGACTTATCATTTCTCTATCTAATAAGATTTGCTTTAAACTCTCACTCGACATGACAAAAGTTATGTAATACTGTAGAGAAAAAAAAACAACTAAATTTGAAATGGACTACTCCATGGAGTACTTGGATCTACTTCAGTCTACTGACTCTCTGAGAGTTAGTTGATGTAGTTTTAAAGTTACTTATAGTTAGTAGACATCTAAAGTTGACTATTGAAATAAAGTTTACCATGATTTTTAATAGTTGTGGTTTTAGTCGCAGTACTCAATGCTATCTCACACTCAAAAAAATATTTCAGTCTAAACATAAGTTTTATGTTATTTAATTACATAGCAATTTTCCATCCATTTGGATTACATAGTTTTAACATAAACAAACTAATAAACTTAATGTGAAACATATTTGTCAGTCATATGTAAATGAAATATGTAAGATTTATGTAATAGTTCACAGAAAAATGCCCAGGTTAATTAACACTGTTTAGTGGTCATGTGTGTGCACACTACTGAGTTAAAGTACCATTGAAGGAGTGTCAGAGTTAATGAGATCATTAAGTGATGATTGAGCATTAATGATGAACACCTGCTGTTAACAAGCAGAATCACTGAAGGACAGAGAAACACAAGAACTACAACTGACTTCACAGCCTTTGATGAAATCAACTGAAGATAAAAGACATTTAATCTCTCACTATTCATATACTCAACTATTACATAAATCTTACCTATATACAGAAATATTTTTTTGAGTGCATGACCAATTCGAATGTATTTGTCCGAGGTGGCTTATTCGTACGAATTGGTATGATTTGTCTAAACCACAGTGACGGTAGGTTTTGGGGCAGGGTTATGGGTTGGTCATTCGTACGATTTCATATAAATTTGACAACTCGTGAAGTAAGTACAATTTAGCAAAAATCGTACGAATTAGCCACCTCATATAATACATACGAATTGCCATGAGATTGGTTTGCAATACTGACAACCACAGGTCACATTAATTATGAATATAATGTTCTGCCATCGGTCCATCAGAGTGCAAATACCTTTTCTTCTTATGCTCTCGCTCACACTCACACACAACTGTCCACTAAAAACCTGTCCAATACCTTGACATTTCAGGCCTTAGGCAGAACGGCACCAAAACAACTGTGTATATTTTTTACTTTTGCTTTACATTTTCTCCCTCTCTTCTCTTGTCCTCTCTCTTTCTCTTGTTCTCTGTATGGCCTCAGGTAGAATAGATGCTCTAGTGACCTGTTTGAACAGTTCACTACAGCACTGTCTGTGCAGTAACTCAAAGTCACCAAACCCCTGAAGCTAAAAGAACAACATAACAGGAACAACGGTGGAACAAGAACAGGGGGATTGATGAAAAATGAGGCTGGGGGTCTTTGTAAATTCAAAAACATGTGTCAGAGAGAATGCTGCTTTTTACCATAACATCCTCAGGCCAGAGTACTTACAATAATGGCTTTACATTGCATTATACATTCAAATGTAGTGAATTAAATTAGTCTTTGACTATAAATAGAACTATGGACGTCATTGTTTTGGTTGTTCACACACAACTAGCAATCAGCTTTGACTAGTGAGAACAAAATTAAATGTAATTGGTGGTTGCCAGGGCATTGCTAAGCAGTTGTTAAAGCGGTTTTTAGCATGTTATGGGGTTGCTAAGGTGTTCTGGATGGTTGCTACGCAGGTGATTGCTTAATGACCGAAAAGCCAAAAGATTCCCTATTACATTCTGATTACTGGGAATGACTTGAGTCTGTCCTCCAATATAAGTATGAGTTTCTTTTGGTTTTTTCACTTATTTTTTCATCCACCAGGTTAAAAATGGTAAGTCTGATTGCTTAGAAAGCAGTAAGCTGCATGAATTGAGCTATTATTTCTTTTCGTAGCCCAGCTATTTACACACCAAAGTTTAATACTTTGTGTTTTCCATTGTCTGGGTTGTAAATTAGTGCCAGAGAGAATAGCGCTCAAAAGAGCTACATTAATGGCTTTGCGTTATGTTATACATGCAAATGTAGTGAATCTATTTACTCTGGGGCTATGAAAAGAATTATGTACTTCATTGTTTTGATTGCTCAGACACAATTAGCAATCAGCTCTGATCAGCGGGAGAAACCTTAACGGTAAGAAGTACCAATTGACATTGCAATATTTCTTGTAATGATGCCTAAGAAGATATAACATGATGCATTTAATCCAATATTATTAGCAGGGAGAGGAAATACAGTCCTGCTAATTTGTGAGCTCACGCTTAATTAGTTTTTTTTCCATTGTGGAGGCATCGGCAGTGACCTTTCTCCTCCTCCTCTTCTTCAAAGCAGCTCTTTTTAAATTATGCAGGCAGACTGGTGCGGGCTAACCTGCCCTGAGGAGCAGCAATATTTCATACAAGAGGAAGCGTGTCAACAGCAGCAGGTTACAAGAAAGCCGTTGCGCACTTCTGATGGGGGAAAAAATAAATAGAAAGAGCAGATGTTAATGAAAGAAGGCGACATTTGCTCTTTCACTCATTCCGTGTGCATACTTGAGTTGTAGGACTTTATTGGTTTTAAAATAGCATCCTTATAGAGTTTCGTCATTCGTTCAGACATATAGGCTCTGGATGTATGTACTTATCCTCTCTGTCACAATTACATATGACAGTTCTCTCTCTGTATATACAGTATATCTTGTATGTATTAATTATTACTTTATACCTTACAAACACACCTCTTCACACATCATTAGGGGTGTTTGCAAAAACAAGCATGACTATTACTATTGTTAGTATTTGGGTTAGGGAAATGAAAAAAGTGTTTCTTCGAAGCGCAACTTGTTGCAATGGCGTAACCAACTGCAATGGGACTGTAAAAAAACTGTAGGTCTGACATTGAAGAAAGGACCATATTTAGAGACCAGATTATTATAGACTTGAATGTGGGCCAGTAAGAAACCACCCAGAACACCCTAGCAAACATACAGCAGAGTATTTATAATTGAATTAAAAATTAATAGTAACATTTTATAGCTATGTTTCCAACCACCTATTTTTATGCGTATTTTGGGATATTTATGGCAAATTTTGGCAAAATTATGCGCTCAACTGTGTCTGAAATGCTTTTTTGGTCATTCTGTAATGCCTGAACAAAGTCAGTCGTTAATGTGGTTCGGTATAATTCCTTCTCAGAAGCGCCTCACACGGCTGCGTTCCCAAACACCAGGCATCTGAATGCAAGATAACATGGCGGCGTTTATTCTGTTTCATCTGCCCGCTCTCAGGTGCAAATAATCTATTATATGCAAAAATTATATTGTCTTCTACTGCAGAAACTTCCATTTTTCGTAATATTTAGTGGCAGTTTTTCAGGAAATTACTACTTTGTTCTCTTTGACTCACTGAATTGAAACACTGCTTTAGTCACAGCTGACCCTTCGCCGGCAGTTTGATTGACAGGCGATCTGACCAATCATAACCCCGAATCCTCTATTTTGTCCAACAAAGCAGTCAGGGGAGTTAGTAAATTAACCTTGGTGAACTTGAACTTGAAAAATTGTAGGTACTCATGTCTTTCCACGCTTGAAACAACATTCCTTCTGATGTTCATTCATGTTTATTTGATGCAATAAATGAACTAGTATGAAGAGATGATCGGTTCACGAGCCTGAGCTACAGCGATCTGTCACGACACATTAAAGAGACTCTATACGCTATTTATTGTTTAAACTTACAGTACTGTGCAAAAGTTTTAGGCAGGTGTGAAAAAATGCTGTAAAGTAAGAATGCTTTCAAAAATAGACATGTTAATAGTTTATATTTATCAATTAACAAAATGCAAAGTGAGTGAACAGAAGAAAAATCTACATCAAATCAATATTTGGTGTGACCACCCTTTGCCTTCAAAACAGCATCAATTCTTCTAGGTACACTTGCACACAGTTTTTGAAGGAACTCGGCAGGTAGGTTGGCCCAAACATCTTGGAGAACTAACCACAGTTCCTCTGTGGATTTAGGCAGCCTCAGTTGCTTCTCTCTCTTCATGTAATCCCAGACAGACTCGATGATGTTGAGATCAGGGCTCTGTGGGGGCCATACCATCACTTCCAGGACTCCTTGTTCTTCTTTACACTGAAGATAGTTCTTAATGACTTTCGCTGTATGTTTGGGGTCGTTGTCATGCTGCAGAATAAATTTGGGGCCAATCAGATGCCTCCCTGATGGTATTGCATGATGGATAAGTATCTGCCTGTACTTCTCAGCATTGAGGATACCATTAATTCTGACCAAATCCCCAACTCCATTTGCAGAAATGCAGCCCCAAACTTGCAAGGAACCTCCACCATGCTTCACTGTTGCGTGCAGACACTCATTCGTGTACCGCTCTCCAGCCCTTCGGCGAACAAACTGCCTTCTGCTACAGCCAAATATTTCAAATTTTGACTCATCAGTCCAGAGCACCTGCTGCCATTTTTCTGCACCCCAGTTCCTGTGTTTTCGTGCATAGTTGAGTCGCTTGGCCTTGTTTCCACGTCGGAGGTATGGCTTTTTGGCCGCAAGTCTTCCATGAAGGCCACTTCTGACCAGACTTCTCCAGACAGTAGATGGGTGTACCAGGGTCCCACTGTTTTCTGCCAATTCTGAGCTAATGGCACTGCTCGACATCTTCCGATTGCGAAGGGAAGTAAGCATGATGTGTCTTTCATCTGCTGCAGTAAGTTTCCTTGGCCGACCACTGCGTCTACGGTCCTCAACGTTGCCTGTTTCTTTGTGCTTCTTCAAAAGAGCTTGGACAGCACATCTGGAAACCCCTGTCTGCCTTGAAATTTCTGCCTGGGAGAGACCTTGCTGATGCAGTATAACTACCTTGTGTCTTGTTGCTGTGCTCAGTCTTGCCATGGTGTATGACTTTTGACAGTAAACTGTCTTCAGCAACCTCACCTTGTTAGCTGAGTTTGGCTGTTCCTCACCCAGTTTTATTCCTCCTACACAGCTGTTTCTGTTTCAGTTAATGATTGTGTTTCAACCTACATATTGAATTGATGATCATTAGCACCTGTTTGGTATAATTGTTTAATCATACACCTAACTATATGCCTACAAAATCCCTGACTTTGTGCAAGTGTACCTTGAAGAATTGATGCTGTTTTGAAGGTAAAGGGTGGTCACACCAAATATGGATTTGATTTAGATTTTTCTTCTGTTCACTCACTTTGCATTTTGTTAATTGATAAATATAATCTATTACCAAGTTTATTTTTGAAAGCATTCTTACTTTACAGCATTTTTTCACACCTGCCTAAAACTTTTGCACAGTACTGTATATGTTATATTTTAAATATGAAACTGTTTCATATCAAAAGTAACATCCTCTTGTCTTGTCTGTCGACGTTTTTCACATCGTGAGAACATGATGTGTGGCGTGAGAGCGCATGGCTTGTCTGATAAAACAACAGTAAATAAAGGGGCTGGGTCTCTGCGAAGGGTCAATTGTTTTCTGCAATATTTCCAAATTAGTTAAATTCGCAACTTTGGATTGAAACATAGCTAGTAGCTCGCAGATCGTGCGCACGCATTCAGAAGTGCAGTAGTGTTGTCAGCACTGTTCTGTGATGTAGCAATGAAGTAGCTAAGAAACTGAAAAGTTCTAGCATATATTTCCTAATAACTAAAACCTACAGCTTCACTATAAGTAGAGAGACACCGCTAGGTAGAATTAATTCACACACACATTCGCTCTCTCACTAATGCATTCATATCAATGTAATCTTTACTGTGCTACTTTATCTGTATCTGTTTTAGAACCAGCAGAAATCTGTGACAAATATAACAACCCAAAGACAAAAGAAGTGATATAAATAAGCTATGTTGAAGCAATAGCCTTGTGGGCAGTCATATACCATATACCATAACTGTTCACAAGGCAACACGGATCAGGCTTATTTGTTCGTCAACTACGTCATCGGCGACTAGTCAACGTCGACTTGACTTTAATCACATAAATGTCTACTTGAAAAAAATCTGAGGTCATTCAACCCCTGGCGTGTGTGCGTGGGAGAAAGTTATATTCTCCTTGTTAAATTCCTTTGCTGAAGCACACAATCTTTCCCTATTCATTAGTAAATGAGTGGACAGAGAAGAGCAAGCTCTGCACATACATGGCTACACACTTCCCGGGATTCATTCCACACTTAATGAAACACTTGGCGACAGCTCTAGCGTACAGCTATCTCTCAGGAGGATCCCGCTGTAACGAACCAAGTCACTTCCTCAACTAAATGTCTATTGATTCGCACTCATGATGTTTCAAAACGTCTTATCTACTCCAAAAGATATTTCTCGGGGAAATGTGATCAGTTACGGTTTGTTTACTTTTTGGATGAATTTTCTTTGTCGTTTTTCGAAATCAATATTCTAAAGGTCAAGAAAAGAAGTGAAAGGTTGGTTAAATATTTCTTTATGGATTAATCTCCCCAGAATAGAAGTACAATCCTGACCCAAAGCCACATCCCATTTCGTACCTGCTGCTTGACCCGTACTAAAGAGAGGCAGTGTTCAAGTAATCCATCAGGGATTAAATAGGATCACCAGTGGGTACGTTAATCACATCCTACATGGCTAAATAGTAATCAATACCTCCGACCTCTTCTCGGCTCGATCAGTGTGGAGCAAGGGCCTAGCAGAAAGCTCTTCTCTAATTCAGCCCTTTATTGTTTTCGATGTGAGACAATGGATTCGGTGTGGCGGATGGAGGACAGGGCACCTTTTCAAGCGGTGCTAGAAAAGGAATGGGAATCTAAAAGGAAGTAGAAAGTTCTGGAGGAAATTACCAGGCAGACACTAATGGGGAAGAAGTTGCTTTTGGTGTAAGAGAGATTTGAAATGCATTTTCCATGCTGGCACTGCATGTGAATTACTGTCCTCCGTGCATCTGATGTGAACTGCTCCCGGTGGTGTTTGAAAGGTCAGATAAGTGTGAAAGCATATGCAGACTCAGGGGAGATTACTGTGAAAGAGGTTTTGTTGTGCTGTTGTAAGTTACATTTCTTAATAGCGCTTTAAATATACAGTGGCTCTGATGAAGGGCAGTGGCCGTTAAGTACATGCTAACTAGAACTTGTTTGTACTCTCAAACATTCATTATTCCAGCACAATAGAATACCTTAATCGAATTGCAGCTGCTGTATTAGCATTTAGATTCACTGCTTCACAGCGTGAGTTTGTTGTACTGAATAACAGCTTTATTCTCCCATATATTCATTACCATTCATGATATTTAAACATGTTATGTCGAAAGGTATTCTCTGTGAATCAGATTTGTGTTAATGCACGTAGTAATGTTGCTGTGGGTATCGTTATTCTATTTTCATCTAATTTTATTTCTGGTCTTTTTATTTATAGGTGCAGTAGAAAAAGCACATGAAAAAGACCTTGTAATGCATGGGTAATTCAATTAGTTTAGTTTCATTTTTAAAATTTTATATATATATATATATATATAATTAAAAAAAATAATATATATATATACACACACACATTTATATATATATATATATATATATATATATATATAAATTAAAATATATATATATATATATATATATATATATATATATATATAATATATAATATATTTTTATTCATTTATTTTTTTATTTTTTTTTATTGAATGGCTGGTATTTTTTAATTCATTGCTACAGTAGAAAAAAAGGCATGGAATGAGAACAATTAAGAGAACAAGATTACGAAGTGAGTCAGATAATGTTCTGTCAGTAATTTAATTTTTGTTTAATAATATTTTATTTATTTTATATTAATTTAATTATACATTATTTTGTTGTCTCTTTATTTTTGACTACAGTGGAAAAGAGGCATGAAATGATGGCAAGAAAGAGGGAGGCCGGATCAGCAAATGGCACAAGTCATATTTACAAATCGCCCACATAGCTCCATGGTTCATCTTGTTGGAGCCTGTGCACTTTCAGTTAGCCCACGGCTGCGTATATCCAGCAGACTAAAACTACTTCCATAGTTCAGGTAACACATGTCTACATTACCCTGACCAAGACTAGTTCCCTCGAGCTCAGGTTCAGACCAAGACCTAACCTCAAGGCTCAGACCCATACCAAGACCTATCGATCCAAGATCTGAGCTGACCATTTTAATAAACTCCAATAGAGAAAAATGATGTATATATTTCATCTGCTTTCCATTTGGATCCAAGGATGTCTTGTGAATTCTCTGCATGCAAGATACTGGGTCAACCTATGCTTCAGGTATCAACTTTAGCATGGCACAAGTAGACTGCAGTATTGTCCGTTGACTGCAGCCAATGAAGCGAAATCCAGAACCTCCTGACCAACACAAGGTCAAGACGCGGGTACTGACCTGTAGTATAACAAATCAGAAAAGTAAATCTGATCACCTTGCTTGCATATCTACTTGTTTCAACCTTATGTAGGTCAAGGTGTCTGTGCAGGCAGCCCTTTCTCGAAACATCCAACAGAGAAGACAGATGAATGTTCAATGCAATATGAGCGCATTATAAGTTTGCCAGTTTACCCCAGGGTGTCTGTCTCTCTGTGCTGAGTGTTTTTGGATGTCCTCTGCATTTCATATATCTTTGGCTGGAAGTCCAGAGACGTTGCTGAAAGGGGTTCATTTGGCCGTAACCGTTATCCCCCATCAAAAATCAATAGGTTATTTTAAGGCCAACTCTGATCTGAAATGAACTGGGAAAGTTGCATTCGGTGAGCTGCACTCTTCAAAGTGAATTGTCCCAGATCGATAGCGTCATGAATTATGCAAGTACATCTCATACAGTACAACCCAACTCCTTCCTCAAAGATTCCACCAAAACAGGGCTTTCCTTTCTTCGGGTTACCGCACCTAACAGCGGGTGTATAAATAGCTTGAACTTCAAAGGATGTATCAATCCTCTTTGCGGAGCGACCTATGACCTTGATTGCCATCAGCTTGGACCTTACAATGCTTGCTTATTTATGAGGAAGGATGCTGACAGCGTCGACTTCCTGTTGTCTGCTTGCTGCTCTATTGTCTTTGTGTGGTCTTCCGTTGAGGAAATGGTAATTTCAGATATCCTTTACAGTAGGTATTATGATTGCCTTGGTCTTTTCATCTGATGACGTTATTCAGCTTTATTTAGATGGCCTTGTTCACAAACATTCAGTACAATTCATGACTTAAACATGATCCATGGGGGATCTACATTTCATTTCATAAAGCTCTTTATTTTTATATAACGGGGAGTGACAGGTAGTCTATAGGAATCAGATTTGTGTTGATGCACATAGACATTAGGTATTTTATTTTGTACACTACAGTCTATAAGATTTTTTAAAATGTTTTCGAAAATGTTTTTTTTTTATTTAAAAGTTTTCATTTATTTCATCAAAACTACAGTTAAAAAAAAAAGCCACTAATATTGTGATAAATTAAGTTTTGTATTTAATATATTTAAACATTTATTTTATTCCTGTGATGGCAAAGCTGAATTTTCTGCATCATTACTCCAGTCTTCAGTGTCACATGATCATTCAGAAATCATTTGAATATGCTGATTTGGTGCTCAAAAAAAAACTTTTTTTTTTTTTTTTTTTATCAATTTTTAAAACAGATGCTGCTAAAAAATAAAAATCAAGTTTCTCTGGTGAATGTAAGTTCAAAAGAACAGCTTTTATTGTTACAGCAATAAACAATAAAATTAAAATTACATTTTTTATCTGTAACAATGTAAAATGCTGTCTTTTTTCATTTAAGGCATCGTTGCTGAATAAAAATATTAATTAAAACGTGATTTACTTTATTTCAATTTAATATAAAATTTTTGTTTATCATATAGATTGTACATTTGTTACTGTAGTTTAATGTAATGCCTTTTTATTTAATGTAATCTCTCAGCGACAATATAGCTTTTATTTATCACGGTCATGCCTAAAAGGTTTAATACTTTATGCCTGCTTAAAACTTTGCTTATAACCTGCTATAGTCATTCTTCTGCTTTAATCCAGCTCAAACTTAAAATTGTGCTGCAGGGTCCTCTTGATGAAAGCTAGGTATCGTTATCAATGCCGGCCAGCCTGAAAGAAGACTTTTGATAGAGCGCAAAGGCCTTTTTAAGATGCAGGACACACAAAGCCGTCTTTTTAACATGCAAGACACACCTGTATCTTTTAAACATGCACTGCACATGCTGCACCTCTTTTAAAGATTCAAGGCACACGGGTGTCTTTTGAAATATTTTCTGGAATCACAGATGGGCCGGTCAGCTTGTGTCTCCTTCACTCGTCTGCCTTTGCTCCATGACTTCATCGGACCATGCAAAAGCTGCTCAGTCTACTGCCTCGCTTCATTTTAGGGCACACGCTCAACAGCGAGCAATGTTGCACAGCACTGCGTCTGAAATGATGTCTCAAGTATCTGATTGCTTCATTCCCCTGCTTCCATCACAACTTTCAAGCTTGCCCAAATTGATTGAACTTCCAAATTTGTCACTGTGAAATAGGTTAGCAAGTAGAATCACAGAAGTCCTAATTAAAGATAGGATGCAAATATATTCATAATTGTGTTGCTTTCTTATCTAGTCTGCACTTGACAATCCTTTACAGCAAATGCGGAAAATGACATGGAGCTTCAGAGACGGAGGGAAGGAATAAAGAGAAGTGGGATAGAGGAGTTCTGGTGCGCATTAATTAGGCGTCTGCTGAAGACGACAATGCAATCTTTTTTACACATGCTCTGTTCCGAGAGGCATCGTTTTAAGAACATCATACAACACCCCTGCACAAAGACTGTTTCAAAAGGTATAGACAACTTAATTATAACTTGTTTAAGCCAAAAATAAAGGCAGCATCCAATAAATTCTTCACAGAGTAGACAATCTCTGAATGCATTTCAATGAATTTGTTGAAAAAATAGGTTATGCTTTATTTCAGTGGTCCACTTTAGAAATTCTAACTAGACGAAACTGCAACTACATGTCAACTAACTCATTAATTTGCAACTAAATTTCAACTGACTTTCAGAGTATTAGTGGACTTTTAGGTTGGGGTTAGTAGAATAAGTTTACGTAGTTGGTCAGTAGAATGTCTGTTGAGGGAACCAACAAAATAAAGTGTTAGCAGATATTAAGCAGACAATCTACTAATACTCTGAGAGTGAGTTCACATGTAGTTGCAAAGTGAACCATCGAGTTAAAGTGATATCGAAAAACAAATCCAATATGGCTTACAAA
Source organism: Zacco platypus (assembly GCA_038088235.1). Lineage (NCBI taxonomy): Eukaryota > Metazoa > Chordata > Actinopteri > Cypriniformes > Xenocyprididae > Zacco > Zacco platypus. The sequence goes on along the minus strand of CM076064.1, from coordinate 6,886,376 downwards.
GTGAGAGAAATGATGATTGCAAACACTTTTAGGTGTATTGTAGTGTTATTTGTTTTGAATTAGCTTTCATTTTTATATTTTCAGTAGGGCTGGGACAATATATTGATGCATCACGATTCGTAGGTTGTTTTTTGATGTTTTGCAAAGCATCGCAAATGGATTCTGAGCTTAGTTTTTAACAGCAGATGGTGCTCTAGGCTATTTTTTAAGCGCATGCTCAAATGCTCACGAAGAAGAGCGCTCGTGCGTTCACCCGAGTCTGACAATGTACTTGCACCTCAGAATGCTTTATGAATGTTCAAGTGGTGTGTTGTGTAAAGAATTTGAAGGAAGCAGAGTACGGCTGTTTCTAAAGCACGCAGCGCCATCTGCTGTTGAAAACTAAGCTCAGAATCGTTTCGAGAGAGAATCGCGATACATACGGAAAAATATCAGAATCGATCCAGAATCATTTTTTGAGTCGCGATGCATCGATGTATTGTCCCAGCCCTAATTTTCAGTATTAATTATAATGTGCAAGTTGAAGTTAAGTTTTATTTAGTATTTATATTTTACTTCAGCTTATTACTGCCAATGCAACATTTCTATATTCATTTTGATTTATTTTATTTCAGCTTAATTTTAATTAACACATTTTTTAATAGTTTGATTTAATTAACACTCCACTGATAAGTATCAATAAAAAAGTGTAGCATAATCAAAAATGGGCTGTTGTACCCAAATGTGTGTCACATCCTCATCTCCAGCGTTTCAAATCAGACATCCCGTGCCTAAAAATGTAGCTCGCTAGGTTTTAAAACGGAGCTACAGTCTCTGATGTGGTTGAAGTCTGTAACACTGCCATGCAACAAGATAAAGGAGAGATTTTCCTTGTTCTCCCCCCCCCCATCAGTGTTTTTCCCTTCCTTGTTATCCTCTTCATTATAATTGGTTTGCGTCCAGTGGAAAGGGTCGATTATCTTCATATTGCACAAAACACCTTATTCCTCTTCGGTTTTTATTCTTCCACATCCAATGTTTCAAAGACTGTCTCTCTAAATGTTTAAATGTATCTCTAACAGTCTGTTTCTCTCTGGTCTCCTTTGCTGGTTTAAATTCCGAACACACGCACACAAACAAACATAAACGTTCAGAGATTCTCAATTTCCTGATAAAGGCGATAAATGCTAAACATTGTTGCTCTAGAAACCTCCTTTACCCACACCCTTCATCTGTCGTCTTCACCTCTACACATCACTATGTATTAATAAACCAACACACTTATCTAATCAACAGGAGTGTATGTATGTGCATGTATCCGGAGAGGGAGGGCGAGCAAACGTGTGTGTGTGTGTGTGTGTGTCTGTCCACTACAGATAATCCTGCAAATGAGTCCAGTGCCAGTGTCACACTGCGAGGAGCTCTGTTGGCAGGCAGCTTGGACAGCAGTGTGGATAGAGAGAAGGAAAGAGAGCGGGGTGCTGTGTTGTGAACACAGCTGCGGTGAGGTACAGAGATGTTCATGTTAATCCATTTTCAAGGCAGACGTCAAACAGAGTCTAAGCTCTCCTTCTCCCAAAACGTACAGACGGACTCACACACAGCAATTGATCCGCTGGATTCGGTTTGTTTTTTTAAAAGGAATGTTTTCCTGAGGTGCTTTAGTGAGCTGCATGGGAAATTAATACAGATTTATGCCCCAGTCCAGCTTCTAGATCTCCATCATCCTCATATGAGCGCCGCCCTGCAGGCCTGTCAATATTTCACAAGAAATTAAAGGAATAAAATTGGGGGCTGTTTACACGACACGTTTTCAACTAAAAACTTTTTATTCGTTTACGCGACAATAGCGTTTTGGGGGCCTGAAAACACAAATTTGAATTCAAGGTGCAAGTTTTTGAAAATGATACCATTAACGTAAATTTGTGAAAACGGTGATGTTCAATCTATAGGCGCGTAGTGTTTCTTTACAAAGTGACATCGCCAACTACTGGCCTGGCATGTTAATACAGCGGTTTTGTTGTTTTTGCGGATCTGGGTGAACGGTAATCATGAAAAAACTTTTGCATGTTAAGTAAGTCGTTGTCGTGTAAACTTTGCACGATACATATATTTTCAAAGCAGCTTTACAGAGAATGGATGGCAACATTACAATTTAAACGTACGCTAAGTAGGAATACTAGCATTTACAGCATGAAAAATTTTAAAATGTTTGTGAGATAAAATATTCAACAATAAACAACTGAAGAATAGTATACTGCATTGTTATAATATGACGCATGCTCATGAGTTGCATAAGTGATTTTTTTATTATTATTATTTCTAGGCTTGTTGGCCTTTCTTTGACAGGAAAGTGGAGAAATGACAGGAAAGTACAGAGAGAGAAAAGGGAATTAGGGCCGGGACGAGATCCAAGACGGATTCATCCCTCTTCCTTAAGAGAGTCTTTATATATCGTTAAAGTGCACTACGGTGTAATTTTGCATTTTTGTCCCAGTTTTCTGTAAAATGGTCACTAAGATGGTTAAAAATGTTCTAGAAATTGGTTTGACAAACTGAAGACTGCATTATGAGAACCCGCATTTCAGAAAATTAGTAGTTAGTATTTGATTCCAATTTTGTGGAAAAGCCTACATACTGTACTACATTCTGTAAAAATTCTGTTTGAGCAGTAACATTTGGTCTTCAACTGCGTACTACACACCAAAAATGAGATGTTTGACAATCGGAATAGAATACCTAATTCTTATTGCTGATTCGACAAATAATTTATTCCTCTGACAGGCTAATAACTCAGTGGCAGTTTTCACGTGTGTTTTAACCTGACAAGACCGCAAAAACTACTGTAGGTGAAAGAGTGTCATCCCACACACTGCTCCAGGCAGCTTTCCAGTGAGAAATGTGTGTGACTTGGTATCAAATGTGAGTTCAGTGTGCAGGTGTGTTTGGGGCACAGGTGTGTGTGTCTCAGTTTAAAGACACAGCTGTTGCTGCAAAGGAATTAGTCTTTGGTGTGTGTGTGTGTGTGTGTGTGTGTGTGGGAGGGTTTGTGTTCCACAGAGCATAACCAGGCGTTGTTAATGAATTAATGACACAGAGACACACACAGGGGGGTTTTGATTAGATAATAATACCGTGACTTGTGGCTTCTTGTGAGGGAGTTGAGAGACAGGCGGTGAGACGGGCACTCTTGGGAGGTGCAGTTTGCTCAAGATGTTCACCAGGTCGAGCTGCTGAAACTGCCCGGCAAATCTCAACTGACAGCTTTCACAGAATAGAAATTTTTAAATATGATTGAAATGGTAATGTGTTGAGTTATGCACTTACAATAGAAGTATATGAGGCAACCATTTTAAGACAATTTCTGTCATTATTTAAGTGCATCACCATTCAAAAAGTTTGTAAAAAGTCTCTTATGTTCACCCAGCATGAATTTATTTGAAACATCAAACATACATTTTAATGTATGTTTGAAATTGATGGCAAAGCTGAATTTTCAGCATCATTACTCCAGTCTTCAGTGTCACACGATCTTGATTTTTGCTGATTTGCTGCTCAAGCAACATTTCTTATTATTATCAATGTTGAAATCAGTTGTGCTGCTTAATATTATTTATTAAAATCTTGATCCATTTTTAAGATTCTTTAAGGAATAAAATGTTCAAATGAACAGAATTTAATCTTTTGTAACATTGTAAAAGTCTTTACTGTTACATATATATTCATATACACATACATATACAATAACATTCTCTTATTGAATGGTTGCTCCATAGACTTCTATTGTAACTGAGTGGAAGCATGTGTAGAGAGGGGCGAAGCCAATCATTTTTTGGGCTATACTGTTTCAGAATGTTGTTGTAAAAATGTCTTTTACAGAGCAGAAAATAATGACTCGTGCAAGTCGGGAAAAAAAATAGATGGTCAATTTAGAAGTGTAAAGCTATTAAACTCTAAAACACTTAAGGAGGTTTTGAGAAATTGGAGATAGCATTTGTTAAACGTTGTGGTAGATGATATGTTTGAAGGCTACTTTAATAGAAAAGTGATACAAATTCACCACCAGTAAAAGCTCTTTGTGAGTCAGTGTAAGTAAATTTCAAGGTAGTAATTGGTTTAGTTGAGATGTTTTATGACCAAGTGTCATAATCATTTACAGTCTGACTTTGCTTAGTCTCAACACACATTCTCCCCCACACACTTTGTTTGGACAGAACTAGTCTTCAATGAGGAGATCAGGTAAATTTGTGTTTGTTAGATGTATTTTAATCCTTTCCGAATCAAACATGCTGGCGTTTTCTCACACAGCCTCTGTAAAAATGAAGGAGCTAATTACCTACTGTTATTTGGCTAGTCAGGGGTCCTATGAGAAATCTAATCCTGGTATCATATTTTTCCACAACTTTTCTCCTTGTTTATTTTGACCTTCATCGAATGCCATTACTGAAGCTAAATTTCTTGTTGCTTTCCGGGAATTTAGAACATTCCAGGTAATAGAAGTTGCTGAATCGAAAGTGGCGGTCAAAACATTTTCAACGTCAACAAAGATTTCTATTTCAAATAAGTGTCTGTTCATCACAGGATCCTGAAAATATTTCCACAAAAAAAATATTAAGCAGCACAAAAACTGTTTTCAATGTTAATAATAAGAGCAAAATAATCAGCCTATCAGAGTGATTCCTGAAGGATCATGTGACACTGTAGACTAGACTAATGGCTGCTATGAATGAAACACAGGAATAAATTACATTTTAAAATATATTAAAAAGAAAGCAGTTATTTCAAATTGTAATGATATTTCACATTATTACTGTTTTCACAATTTCTGATCAAATGAACGCCCCCTGGGTTATCGTAAGAGACTTTTGAACGGTATTGTACAACACGCATCCCCAACAACACTCATTCTCACTTTAGTAATTATACATATACTGTTAAATGTAACGAATCCCATCTGAATAGCACTTTACAATGTTATTTACATGTCTTGATGATATACCGGCTCACCAATCATCCTCACATCTGTTACATCAACTTCCACTGGTTCTCTGCGGGATCACAAACTCCTGTGTGTGTGTATGTGTGTGAAAAACATCCCCAAGGTCGGTGTGTGTGTGTGTGCCTGAAATGGGAACGGGAACCTCTCAGTGGCCTTCGTACAGTAAACACGGCTCCTGTGGGACTCTGTTCAACTGTTGTCCTTAACCTCAGGAGAGCTTACTTCACACATCTCATCTGTAATCATGTAAAGCAAGGTTTACTAGAGGTCAGGCTGAATGACCCCTCGCGGTACGCAACAACATCAGCAAATCCCACTGCTGAGGAGAGAAAAATGACTAAACTGGAGAAGCATTAGGTGGGGTTCTGTACTTTCATTTAATCAGGAATGGTTCTGAACTACTATCTTACACTGCAGTTAGCTCTCGTTTGATTTTAATTAGGTCACAGAATTTGAGCATGGGTTAAAAATTCAGATGATGTGCAATGATATTTGATTCCCTTTGATTGCTTTTTCCTCCTGGTCTTTCTAGCTGTGAAAAGGGAGCTAATCAGCTTATTTAACACAGCTCCGCACTCGATATTGACACAGTAAATGGAAAAAGAAGAACTATGGGTCCTGCAGATTAGGCTAAGATTGAGTTTTGGAGGAAAGATCAACTTTAGACCTGAAGCAAATCACACAGTTAACTCTCTGGGGTCTGAGGGGGGCTTCAGGTTACCTTATAGTTTCGAATGATGTCTTTTTTCTGTACGACCAATAATAATGGAATATTTTAAGTTGTTTTCACTGTTATCGGGGAAAAAATGCCTCAGAACGCACCCCAAGGGGTTAATATGCATTTAATTTACAAACATGATTAGACTTGGACAAAACTTGATCAATTCAGTCATTGTTTTCTCACCCCTCATGTAGCTCTAAGTCCGTATGATTGATTTTCCTTCATGTTTTCAATGCTCTTTTTCATGCAATTACCATGAACAGGAACTGAATCTTTCAAGATTCAAACAAAGACTCAATTTGTGTTACAAGAGAATCATAAAAATGGTTCAAATGACTGTGAAGACATGATAATTTGTGTGCAAAAACAAATTAAAAATGATTATATCTGCCCTATCTGACCTTGCTGAGCTCAGTAGCGTACGTAACATACGAGTCATGCTTTTGAAATGGATCTTTTCAATGAATCAATTTGATCTGGTCCACCAAACTGGTCTGAAACATGTATTAGGTTCTCACACAGATTACATCCAAGGCAAACATTAACACTGACACGCTAAGCTATCATATTGCTTCAGAAAACTTATCTTGATGACTTTTTTAAATGTAATTGTATGGAAAACAAAGACTAGAACAGTCATCAAAAAATCTTTTTGTTGACGGAATAAAGGTTTCTCATGCTGGTTTGGAACAACGTGAGGGTGAGTAAATAGTCACAGAACTGTTTTGCCTTTTAAATGTGTCAGAAATTCAAATGTTGTCAAATATGCACATAGTGCCACAACCCAAAATTTCCAGCACAGTTTGATAACCTCTTGAATTTGTTGACCAAAGGGGGATTTTATCAGTAAATAAATGTGTATTGGTTTGGTTATTGTACATTTCAGATCAGACTGCTGTAAGTGCAAATATGCTACCAAAGGGATTTTTTGCTGATTAAGATGTATAAGGTATTTTGGACCATTGGTATTACAGTGAGAAAGTGATCATAAATATAATGCAAGCACATAGATCTCTTTTACAGGGGAACTGAAGGGAAGTTTATTAAGTGCAAGGACTGCTTTAGTCAACTTTTGTAATTTATTAAACAGGCCTACTTGCTCATGGATCCGTATGGGAATATTAGTGCGATTACTTCAGTAGCTGTATGCATCAAGTTTATTCATAGTTTGGTTAAATTAGCTGTTTGTTGCTCTGGTTATGGGACTAACCAAGAGTTTGCATGCGTGTCAGTTTTCGGTTTCAGTATCCGGTTGGGTTTGTTACTCCCTAGAATGGGTCTGTTTCATATTTGACGTCACTGTGTTTAATACAAACTCACGTTAGAATTAGCAAAGCTGCGTGACAGACTGAAACAGCTGTTTTATCACAACTATGTAATTTTCTCAACAGGAAGTGATATGTTAACATTGACTGAATCCCAATTTGTAATGTGTATAAGGATATTTATATATGTAACCCCTCTGGTTCTTCTAAATCGCTCCAAGTGAGATGTGAACCAGTGTTTTCGCAGTCTCTAACATCAGTAGCCAGTGCCAAGGGAAGTGAGGTTTACCCGCACAGCTCTTACTAGCAGGCCTCTGTTACATATATATGGTCAAGATGATCTTCTGAAGCATCAGAGTGGGGAAGAAAGGTGATGGAACTGACTTTGAACGTGGTTGTTGGTGCCAGACGAGCTCTGAGTGTTTCAGAAACTGCTGATTTACTGGGATTTTAACGCACAACCATCTCTAGAGTTTACAGAGAATGGACTGAAAAAGAGAAAATATCCAGTGAGTGGCAGTTCTGTGGGTGAAAATAAATGCCGGTCAGAGGAGAATGACCAGATAGTTCAAGCTTATAGAAAGGCAACGGTAATTCAAATAAGCAGTCGTTTCAACCGAGGTCTACAGAAGAGCATCTCTGAACGCACAACACGTCAAACCTTGAAGCAGACGGACTGCAGCAGAAGACAACACCGAGTTCCACTCTTGTCAGCCAAGAACAGGAAACTGAGGATACAGTGCTCACAGGCTCACCAAAATTGGACAACAGAAGATTGGGAAAACGATGCCTGGTCTCATGAGTCTCGATCTCTGGTGCGACGTTCAGATGGTAGGGTCAGAATTTGGCGTGAGCAACATGAAAGCATGGATCCATCCTGCCTCAACAGTTCCGGCTGCTGATTGTGGTGTAATGGTGTGGGAGAGAAAGGGAGCGAGAGGAATAGGCTTTCTTCACAAAAGTGTATGAAGCTACCGATCTAGAGTGGTACATACGTTTTGTAGAAGTATGCAAACGTGAGCTGAGGCATTATCTTCCCCAATGTGCTAAGCTAACTAAATGCGTTATCTCTGAGCCGGCTGTCACATATTTGAGGTTATCTTTCCTTCATTCCAGGGGTTGAATTGGAGTCACACATTTATATAATTAAAAAAGAATTTGTTCAAGCCTGACCGTGCAATTTTGTGGTTACATCTAAGCAATCTTTCACTCACATAAAAGCTTCTAGCGGTTTAAGCAAATAATGCTGTACAAACAGTCATCCACTGGGGTGCATTTTAAAAATAAAAAGGGAATAAAGTGTCATTATACGGTGGTCTGAGCATAGTGAAACACGTCATCTGGAAAATAAGTATTCATCAAAACTTTAAAAAATAAAGAGGGGGAAAATGTTTTGGATTGCATCCAGTGAGCCCCAAAGCCTAAGAAAACATTTGGAGACAACATGCTGCCTGATGATTAATTATACTTTCATAGCTTCATAATTAATCATATTCTACAGATTCATCTAATTCCTACATCAATTTTGTCAGCTTTTTTCCTTATTTGCACTATTTAAATTGAATTTGTTTCTCTCAAAAGACCACATTCATTTTATTACCGCTATTATACATAATGGTAACAATATTGCAAAGTGTTATTCAATCTATACTAATGTATGATGTATCAGATCTTCACTTCCGCCAAAACATAAATGTTAATAGTTTTACCATGCTTTTAGGCATGTACCTTGGTAGTGGTACTAATGGTAATGGTAATTTTTGCAATTTCTTTTACAATATTTTATGTAGTAAATTGCACAGACGTAAGAAAAAAAAAAAGGCATAAAATTTGCTTTGTGAAATAGTGTAGAGATAAAGCGAGTAAAACAATCACACTTACTACAGTAATATATTTAATATATATAGTTAATAATTTGAATGTTGTTTTTTTTCTTGTGTTGTCAGACATCACTGTGCAACAAGGGTGAGAAAACCATATAGAGAACTCGACACGTGGCATGAAAGCAACCGTCAATGGACAGGTGGGTAATTTTGACAAAACATGGTACCAAATGTGAGTAGAAATATCAGCAACAGTGTAAATAAACCTGGCAAAAAGTGAAACCGTGCTGCCTTATTCATGCCTTGGTGCATGTTGGGAAAGTTTTACTTATTGGTAAAATTTACAAGAAAGAAATCTAAATAAATATAAATAATAAGATAAATTGAAAGTGTAAAAGTATAATATATAATGTAAATATAAATAGTTTTTTAATATTACATTATTTCTACAATAATTACATGCTTGAAAATGACTGCAAATTTAATAGATTTTTATTTTAATGTATTTATTGCATTTTATCCTGCTATATTTACTTAAATGAAGTCATTCGCTAAATATTTTTTGAAGTATCATGTGAATATCATGGAGCATTTTTGTGATGGATCTATAGAAGGATTATAGATCCAAGTATGTAAAATAATACGCTGCGCTTTTAACTCGTGTCTGAACGCCAACAGTAATGAAAATGTACAATGCGTTACTGATAATGTGTGGTTTCTCCTTCAGGAATGAAAATGTTTGAAAATGCAACACAGTCTATGATTTAAGAGCACAGGGAGACTGGAGACACACGACACCTGCTCCGCCTCCTCAGATGATGGCTGGCTCTGCTGATGGGTCTTGGACAGAGAGCGGTTGTGGTCATCATTACCATATCACACACACACACACACACACACTGACGCATATACACTCACAAACAGGTCTCTGGCTACAATCCAATCAGCAGAAGAGGTTGTGGGTTGAGGCAATCTTGAGATGTTTTAGGGGAAGTGGGACTATGATCATGGCTCTCCATACATACAAATTCTATCCGTCTCTCGTTCTATCGCACATGCATACACCCTCCTTCCCAATCCTCTAAAGTGGGCCTGAGATCACAGGAATACAAATGTGACAGAGATTCGAAAAAGCATTTCATGGTAATAGTCATTCTTACATGAATAGTGCATGACAAGCAAAGAGCGATGAGAAGAAATAGGGGAAATGAAATGAATGCTTTGTTCGATTGGGATGGATGTATTCAGTTCAAAGGTTTATAACCTTGCACTTTCAAATAGTTGCAGTGAATTTTGGGAGATTTGGAGGGAGTGAGGCAGCTGGGCGAGTAGGAGCGATGTGCAACATTTTGTGGTCCTCAAAGATAAATGAGCTAAAACTAATACTCATAATTGTATTTCAGGCTGTCAAACTGAATGAGATGAAAGGATCTACATTATAGAGCCATCGAAGCATGACACAAAAAAGTTGAGAAGTTCGGGATGATGTCAGTGGGTGAGATATGAACGTTTTCTATTTCAAATAAGAATAAAATAGTCATAAAATGGTCATGAGAAGGTTTAATGTTCAGAATGTGGTTGTCAGAAGTACCAACTTTGATACGAAATTTTAAAAATGTGAAACGTTGATCGTTGTAGCCAATCGCAGACATACCTGTTGAGTGCGTGAACACAATGGCCAATCACAGGTGTTTAAGAATCCGCTCAACAGCGCTCAAAATGCTAGTGGGCAAATGTTGGTATTGTCACATTTTTTTTTTTTTTTTTCAATTTTGGTAACCAAAGTTTTGACAACACTAATTCAGAATAATTAAATGCAGTGAAACCATATTTCAGCATTATACATTATTCTTCTCAAGTTTTTTTCAACTCTGTATTTGTGGTATTAATCATATTTTAAATAATTTTTCATGCATTTTAAGGCAAAGATTACTGACACGCTTTACCGCACAGCTTCCATTTTGTTAGGGAAAATTACTTTTAAAATTATTATTATTGAATAATTCATGGATAATCTTTAGCCATGTAATTGCTTTATATATTGGAATTTCACCAATAGAATCTAAAATATCTTTTAGAATTGTAAGTTAGAGTTTGATTTGGCATAAAATCCTTTACTTTTCATGTAGAAACTTGTAGTGATGTGCAAAAAAGTTTTAGCATTAAAATAAGGAATTTTCTCATGTGGATCTCTGCTATAAGTGATAAGATGGGCATTACTAAATATAAGGCCATGTAGCGCTGAAGGACAGGCATCATGTGTTACTGTATTTTTAAAGGTGATTTATGCCATTTGTTACAATGTTTTCATGTGGAATCAAACAATTTGTAGATGGAGAACCTGCTTGCATTTCCATGCAGAACTTTACCCCTTCACTGTCATCCAGTAGTTGATTGATTGACATGTCCATCATAAACAGGAAATGAAGCATGTGTTAGGTCATGTGACAGAGGTGGTTCAGGAGTACGAGCTGTGCTGTCATCTTGACTAAGTCCCATTTCCCTCCTCCTCCTCCCTGGCCCTCGCAGGCAATTCTCCCGATTGCATGTTGATTTATTAATTTATTTATTTTGCCTACCTTTGTTCTAGCGCTCTCTATGAAATTAGATGAGTTCAGTTGGCACTGCTTTCGCCATCCGTCTAATCTGTGTGCTGTCATGCTGACGGAGTGAAAGGCGGTCAATGCTCATACAAGGTCAATCAAGCATTTTCACAGAGCTGTTGTTTCTTCCCTGTAAGAGAGATGGGCCTATGAAGCCGAGCCGTTGACGTCGAAACTGTCACGTTAACGGTATGAGTCTCCTCTTTGTGGAAACAGACATACAAATAAGGGCTGTCCACCCTGTTGCCCGACAGCAAACACTCAATGTATGTATGCCGTCTGAGAGAGATAATAAATCAGATCAACAATCGGGCTTGACAGTTTGCAAAGTAGCTCAAGGAAAGTTTCCTTTAAGCTAGAGGATCGAAAGACTGATAGATAGAGCAATGGTTTAGGGCAGCCTTTGTAATGAGAGGTCAAATGACACGTACCTATTTTCTCAAAGCAATATTATTCTGGGAAAAGAGGAGGACAGAGGCCAAGATTGAAGTAAATTAGACTTTATGTGGCCTGACATATTTTGATTTAACAGCCTTTTTCAGCACGACAGGCTCATTCTTTCTTTTTGACTTCTCTTTATCTCGAACGCCCCGCAATGAAGTTTGTTATTATCTATAATGCGTTTTTCACTAATACATTGGGATGTTTAATTCGAGCATTTCACAAATTCCAGTGCCCCCCAAGATCTGAAAACAAATTTGTTTCTTAATGGAACGTACCAGCGCATCTAAATAAAGTGTAATTAATGTAATGTTTGTGGCGCTTGACTTAATAGGAAGACACGGGTGGAGAGAGAGCAGCAGTCTGAGAGTGAAGAGGTGGAACACACAGCTACATTTTTCCATTTACTATGGTAGCCATGGGGTGATTTCTAAATGCCATTTCTGTGGAAAGACACTTACGGAAAGAGATAAGATTCATATGGTTGTTTCAAATTAAAGTGAGCAGATTTAAAATAGCATTCATAGTGTATTAGTATATAGTATGTATAGTGTATTTTGGGCTGTTTATATCATGAGGCATTTGCTTCAGTGTGATTTTGCTGTTTGCAGTCTCATGGTCCTGAGTGGTGTGTCCTCATAATTAATTCTTATATGTGACATGCCGATTAAAGTAGATTTGCTGACGTAACAGTAGAGCTTGGTGTTAGCAACACCAGGGTCATAAGTTCAATTCCCAGAGAACGCATGATAAAAAAGTGTGCCTTGAATGCGCTGTCACTTTGGATAAAAGCATCTGGCAAATGCACAAATGTAACTGTAATGTAAATCACTTCAGTAACTTCATGTAGGGTTGTACTAGACCCTATGCATATGACAGAATCAAATGAAAAATTTAAATGTTTTGATATATATATGTATATATAATATATATATATATGTATATATATATATATATGTATATGTATATATATATATGTGTATATGTATATGTGTATATGTATATATATGTATATGTATATATATATGTATATGTGTATATGTATATGTATATATATGTATATGTGTATATGTATATATATATGTATATGTATATATATATATTAGTATTTTTAAAATATATTTTATGTATATATGTATTTATTGAAAGTGTCAATAGTTATGTTTACATTTAAATATTTTATTTATTGATGGAGTAAAATATGAACTTGTGTTGTGCAATCAAGCTGTCCGTTTTTTAAACCATATTTATAAGGGGAAAGTATGAAGTTTTCACATTTATTTATTCGATGTCAGATCACTAATAAAATTAGTAACCCATTTTCGGCAGGAACCATGGCAGATGTTGTCAAGCATCTCTAACGGCGGTTAGAGTTTGAGCGCTTGCCTCTCTTTTTGTTGATAGCTGCTCCATCATTCTTCCTTTGCTCTCTTCCTCACTCACTCCTTTTTTGTCATTTTTGTCACTTCCTCTGTCTCTTTCTCATACCATGCTGTGCAGGTGTCCTGCGTTCTGAATACGGGGCTGGAGAGAGCAGAACTGGATCAGTCTCTCGGCTGAACGAGGCTGTTAATTAAAAAAAATCACTATCAGAATCTCTGCTGGGTTTCCTGCCTCTTTCATTCCCACATTCGATTTCTAGCATTACTGCATCTGCTTTCATCTTTCCCCGTGCCGTCTCTATCCTCTGCTCTTTCTTTGCTCCTTTGTATTTTGTTATTCTCATCTCTCCTTATTTCAGTCCCTCCCCTCTTGTGTGTATAGTAAAAAAAAAAGCAAAAGGGCAACAAAAAGTTAAAGTGAGGCAAAAACAAAACTCTTTAATATAACTCTCTCTCTCTCTCTGAATCGTATTTCTCTGGGACTGATGATCTGACAGTCTCAATTACATTTCCTCCGTTCTTTTGAGAGAGTGAGTCATGGCAAAACCGGAGAAGCGGCACGTTGTTCCTCGCCTGCTCTTTAACAGGCTCTCAAAGGGCTTCTAGCCGAGGCTATTTTACAAGAACATTTTGCATTTAGCAGTAATGGTCAGATGTACCGAATACATGTGCCTGCGTAGGTCAGCTATTGGACTGAGGATAAAAGAGCACCCTCGGTTTTTCCAACAGTGTCGATGCGGATCTTTACCTGAGCAACAAAAGCGACAGGGACAAAAACAACATTATCTCCCGTGAAAGCGCCAGTCTTAAATGAGCCATTGACCGTTTCGTTGTATAACTTTGTGTTGAGGTGGTCTATCTTGAGGACACTGAGGTTCATAAATGCTCTGTTTGTCAGACGCCTCCCACCCCTCTGTTCCCCCCGGAGCACACAGCCACTTATCGGCCTTTTTCCCCCCACTGCTCACCCAATCTTTTTCTCGTTTGACTGTTGAGGGGGTCAGTGCAAAATTGAACAAAAATGACCACTCCGTCCACGCTACGGCGAGTACACAACTGTCCATGTTAGAATGTCACAGCAGAAGAGTTCTCGTAGCTCGATGAGTCACACTCACAAATCCAGTCCTGAGTGCCTCCTCGTTTTACACGTTTGGCTTGGCCTGTGCGTCGGCCAGAAAATGGACCCGAAAATGCCTAGGAACGGGCAAGGGTCGGGTTATTAAAACAATAAGAGATCTGGGCTGAAGAGTGTCCACTCCACGGACACTCTGATGGACTTCTCGTACCTCCGAGCGCAAAATATCGCTGCGCGTTTCCTGAGGCGTGCGAGCTGAGGTTGAACTAGCCATCATTTAGATGAAAGATCCACTCAGTCACTGTAACTCACGCCTTGCCCTCCTCCTCATCTTCATCATATCAACCAAGGCTAAAGTCCTCATTCACCACGTTGCTGTAGATTAGTCCCATCTGAGCGCCTTGCGTGGCGTCGACTGCACATGAGCTTTTAAAATCTTAAGTTACAGAGAGTGAATATTAGCGGCGTCCTTATCTGTCAGATTAATCTGGCAGAATCAGATCTGATGTGCCATAATGGTGTATTTATACCGCAGTGTTCCTTGACCTATTGATGCGAGGATCTTTCTCTGGTTGAATTTTCTTTTGCTCAAAGGGGTTTTTTTTGTGTGGCTTGTCTCTTTGAGAGTCCCATTATTGCGCTCAGGCAAAGATCTATCAGTTTAAATCCCGTACAGAGTGTTTATATTAGTTAATACAACAGTCTACTGAAATTTAGGCTAGTGGTGGTTCTGACTAGATGCGGGCCGTTTTGTTTATGAAGGAATTATTCAACTAATATGACGTTTCCATTAGTTTCTGCATGCGTTTATTTATGTGCCTGCTAACTCTTGCTAGCGGCTAAAGCAATTAAACGCACATCTCTGTAGATAAATACAAGCCGAGTACGTAGAGGGGCTTGCAAACAGAATCCATTTGCGCACAGGGCAATAATTCATGCGCACTTATCACGTCTGATTGTTATTTTTTAATCTGCATTTTATTTACATAATTCCAGGCTCGTTTCCCCACCACAAAGTCACATATGATAAAAATAATTGCCTCAGTTTTTCGCTGTACACTTCTTAGGATTTCGTGTCGAAACCGTAAAGCGCTCGCCTCTATGGGTTTTTATTTTTTGATCAGCTGCTATTTTGTGTTTTTTTGCATGTTGGGTCTTTCTGCATGCCGCTGTTGGGGTTTGTTCAGATAACCGTATCACTCACTTGTCACAGTGAGAGAGGGGTAGACGGAAAAAAGAAAGAGGAAAAAGGGTCTCTGCGAGGGGCAAAATGTTCTTTCTCGCTAAATAAGAATTTATTTATGAGAAAAGCAACAGGAAAAACTAGACAGCTGGCACAATAAAAGCTAACCGAATTGGATTCACAACCAATCTTCAGGACAGAGGTTGTTTCTCATTACACTTCCTAGTGCGCTATGGTGCCAATCGGTGTGTTGTGAACACAAATTTGTATACTGGCAAAGCCTTGATCCTCTAAATGTTGGAGCACTGATTATTCAATTACTGTTTGAATAATTATATGGTCACACTTTAAAATGTAGCTGTATAAGACGCCATATGAGATCGATATCTGGTGAGAATCTGGTTGTTTCAGTGTCCATCTTCATTGTTGCTGTTAAAGATCTGGATTCAGAGTAGCATACTTCTCTTACAATTTGTGCCATAACATATGAAGAATTTCACAATTTCTTCTATTTGCCTGTGTTTACATATTTCTGGTTGAAACAAGAAGTTCATAGGCTATACATACTGTACGCAAACACATTGCCACAGTTACCATGTCTTTGTAAATCAGAATTGCTGTTTTCATCTGGAAGATGTTTTCCCCTTTCAGATGTTAAATAGAGATATAGATGATGTGCTTTATTTAAACTATGTGAAACTGCTTCTAAAAATGTTTGAAAAAAATGTCAGCACAAGATGAGTCATCAATAGTTTTGCATTAGCAGAGAATACATTTTTAATATGTATGTCGGCTAAAGATGAATTTTTGTCAATGTTTACGACTACATTAGCATACTGATCACGTCAAAGCAAATCAACATGGACGAAAAGCCACAGGATATTTTAAATAATTAAGACATTACTGACAGGTAAATATATAGTGAAATGCTTCCCTCTAGAGTTTATTTCTCTAGTGAACTAAAATGCTGTGGACAGTATATGACTTGCCTGAGGTAAAAGTAATGCTACGTGAGATGTTATTCTCAAGCTGTTTTATTTTTCTGTGGTTGAAGCACTGGTTGAGAGATTTCATGTAAACATATCTATGCATAGATCGTCTATTCTTCTTCTTCTTCTCTTTTTCCTGTTGTGGCAGTTAGCAAACGGCGTTGCATTAGCGCGCGCGCCCCCTTCTGGATTGGAGTGTGGATATATATATATATATATATATATATATATATATATATATATATAAAGGAATGGAAGAGGAGGTTTTGCACTAGAAGATAATACATCTTTGATATGTGTCTCTGTTAAAGATGAATTTTTGTCAATGTTTAGGACTTTGTTGAAATGAGTAGAAATGATCTAGAATTGCTGACTCAGGCAGTGGATGGAAGTAGGGAGCTGACTGAGACAGACCCTTACTTTAGGTCTTCACATACTCTTTCCTTGCCATTTATATCAAACAAACCTCCCATCAAGAACAATGCGTTTTCTTTATGAAAAAATCAGGCTGCAGTTTTCTTTTGCAACTTTGAAGTATGATGCAGTGTGTGTATGTGTGTGTGTGAAATGGATGCTGCATCCTGTGCTTAAATGTGTGTTGTGTGGTAGAGGGTGCTTTAATCTGGTGGCTCCTGAGAGCCTGGTCTCCAATCTCAACAGCATCTGAGAGTGTGTGAATCATACACATCCTCACACACATCACCATTACCATTAGAGAGCTCTCTCTCTCTCACACACACACACACACACACACACACACACAGAGGATGAACCCTACCGTGTGTGCCTGTTGAAGATGGATGGAGTCAGGGAATGATCCCTGTGTTACCTGTTACCACGGTGACTGCTGATGCTTCTCTTTCCTCTCTGTGTTTTCCTCTTGAAACACCATTTTCTCTGACAGCATGATTACGTATCGGTCTGTAAAACATTTGCACTATTATTAGACACATGTATTGTGTAACTAAGAGAGATGTGGGAGAAAAGGGAGTGCATATATGTGAAAGAGAAAAGGAGGGCGTATATCGATTGGAGGAAAAATAAAGTTATACTTGAATGAGAGAGAAAGAATAAGTTTGAGATTCAGATATAAAAGTGAGCATGAAATCAGAATTCACCTTTTGTAATTGACCCTTCCCAAAGACCCGCCCCCTTTAGTTGCTGTTACCCAATGCCATGTGCTCTCACGCCACGTGTTCTCACGTCGTGAAAAATACATCCCGGAGCAAAGAGGACACTGGCAACGAATGAAACGGTAAAAATTCTAATTTTTTAAAGAGGTTTAAACCATAAATAGCGTATAGTGTCTCTTTAATATGTCGTGACAGATCGCTGTAGCTCCTTCAAGCGGCTCGTGAACCGATCATCTCTTCATACTAGTTCATTTATAGCATCAAATAAACATGAATGAACATCAGAAGGAATGATGAGTACACACAATTTTTAAGTTCTAGTTCGCCAAGGTTAATCTACTAATTCCCCTGACTGCTTTGTCAGACAAAATGGCGGATTCGGGGTTATGATTGGTCAGATCGTCTGTCAATCAAACTGCATGCGAAGAGTCAATTTACTCACGCACATTACTTGTATTGTGAGGGATGAGCAGCATAACCAATAGTTGAGTAGCTATTTTTTAAAATAGGTAATAGCGCCACTATTTGCTCAATTGTGTAGAATTTTATTTATTTATTTTTTTTTGGCGAAGCTATTTCATGAAGTTTGCAGAGGGGTAGTGTTGTGATACTTGACGCTTTACCTGTTTCTTCACAATATTTCAGTACTAAAGATAAAATATTCTATGTCGACTGTTTAGAATCAAAGCAAGTGATGTCTGATTCTGGAATAAATGACTCTTCAATTGAATCTTTTCATCTGATAAGAATCATTGAGTTTGAATCCAGTGTAAATGACTTACTCAGCTGCCATGTGACTATATATACTGTGTATATTCTTCAAAAGTTTCTTTATAGTGAAAACATGTTCTTTAGATTTTTCAAATGTTCTTCACACTAATGTTTATTTCTAAGAATTATTCATCAAAAGATTCTTTGGGAAGCCAAAAACAGTTCTTCAGTGGCATTGCTGCGAACACCCCCTTAATTTTTAAGTGTGTACTTTTTAAAAGGTGTTCATCACATGTTTGTATAACTGAAGTAAGAAAGACATACGTGTGCTATCCCTTTTTTTAAAATCAAATAAATCGAAACAAACTTATACCCAGTATGTAGGACAAAAAAAGAAACACCATGAGAGAGAGAGAGATTCATAGAACTATAATTCTCTGAAAGCTCACTGCAGCGAGACAGAGAGAGATGAGACACGCGTTGTATCCATGAATACCCATCATGCAAAGATCACAGCATGCGTTTATAAACATGTGGCTTCCTCCTGCTGATGTGCGCAATACTGTTCATTCAGCACGCCACACGAAACCACGCTGTTAACACGAAACAAGAAAATGCATATCATTTTTCATGACGAACGCTTAAATGAAACATTTCTCAAATTGAGATCAGAGGCAATAGCTTTACAGTAATGAATTATACACTGTTTACTGTATGCCATTAGATAGTCGTTAGCGCACATCTATAATCTCCAAACATTACGTTGTGGTAGATCAGCAGCGTACAATTATGCCACATAGTTTCCAGTGTTGGTGCGATTTAACAGCACCACCAGCTTTTTAAATCTCAGTGGAATTCATCAGTGCAGGGTTTTCACATCTCATGACAACATGTGTTGCAAAAAGGCCTCCAAACACTGTCAGGCGAGGTCTTGAGATCAACACACATCAGCTTTAACTGCAGTTGGAAATATAATGGTTAGAGTAAAACTCAAGCATGTACATTTGACAGGCTCCTCGCTGAGAATTCGGGTTATGTAAAGGCTGGCTATTGAACGAGACCATACAGAGACTTCATCCGTCAAAGTGATGTGAGAGCTGGACTTGTGTAATCGCAGTGTTGCACAGCAAATGTCGCATTTTCTGTGACAGCGGTTTATGCGTCAGTTATCATGCTCTGCTAAAGGCAGGCTCTTTAAGATCCTCGTTCAGAACACAGTACCTTGTTGTCAGCTTCAAAGCCTGCTAACGTGCTAATGGAGGGGAAAAGTCATGCAAATGTGAAATTCCGATGCAAAGAAATATGAAATACAAAATTCTTGAACATTAAACTGCATGCATATGCAGATACACTACATACACATACAAAAAGGCATTTGTAGTTCTGTTCTTTCTGCTACCTGTGGACTTGTGCTAAGACATGGAGACAGGCAGAAAAACAGATGGTAAGACATGATCATAGTTGCTTTCAATAATGTTATCATAATTATGGTACTATAATACTTGGAGAAACCCAGTAAAATAATGTTAAATATGGTTTTGAAAAGAGTTTAGCATGAAAATATGTAAACCATTTACATTTTTTCACTGTATATGTTAACCTATTTCGGTCGAATAGAATAGAAATAAACAGCCTTATATAGATGAATATATATATATATTTTTATATTTATTATGGGGGACCAAACAGGAAATAATTGAATGTAAATCTGAATATATAGTTATAAATCCAAATATATAAATGTAAATCTGAATATATAACTGTAAATCTTGTATATATAGTTATAAACCCGAATATATAAATGAAAATCTGAATATATATATAGTTATAAACCTGTATATATAAATGTAAATCCAAATATATAAATGTAAATCCGAATATATAAATGTAAATCCGAATATATAACTGTAAATCTTGAATATATATAGTTATAAACCTGAATATATATAAATGTAAATCCGAATATATAACTGTAAATCTTGAATATATATAGTTATAAACCTGAATATATATAAATGTAAATCCGAATATATAACTGTAAATCTTGAATATATATAGTTATAAACCTGAATATATATAAATGTAAATCTGAATATATAAATGTAAATCTGAATATATAGTTATAAACTTGAATATATAAATGTAAATCCGAATATATAAATGTAAATCTTGAATATATATAGTTATAAACCTGAATATATATAAATGTAAATCTGAATATATAAATGTAAATCTGAATATATAGTTATAAACTTGAATATATAAATGTAAATCCGAATATATAAATGTAAATCCTGAATTTATAGTTATAAACCCGAACATATAAATGTAAATCTGAATATATAATTATAAATCTGAATATAGTTATAAACCTGAATATATAAATGTAAATCCTGAATTTATAGTTATAAACCCGAACATATAAATGTTAATCCAAATATATAATTATAAATCTGAATATAGTTATAAACCTGAATATATAAATGTAAATCCTGAATATATAAGGTTTATAACTATATATTCAGATTTACATTGATATATTTGGGTTTATAACTATATATATATATAACTGGCTTCCGTAGTTACAATACAGATTGGAGTCCAATATATGATATTGACAACAGCAGACCAGAGATAAAACGTACTTTAAAATAATGCTGTAAGACATGTTGAATACATGTTTAGAATTCTTGAAATTCCATGACTAGATGACACTAACTTTATCACCATTAAGTTCCAATTGTGTAAACGTAATTTGGTCACAGCAGAGCTCAAACACAATATGTTGGTGTGAACCCACCTGCTCAGATGACAGCGTATATAAATCAGAGTTTACACCGCAGATTGACTCTCCACCTTTCCAAACTCTGACTTTATTGCATCTTTGGCTTTCGTGACGCTAGTTTCCAAACACGTTTATCTCAATTCAAAATCGTCTGGAACTGTTTGTTGGTGTGACAAAACTTGCTGAACTAGCTACTGAAGGATCATCAGGGAAGAATTAAACTTTAAGGAAAAACGATTCGCATACATAGTTTTTTCCTGTTATCCGGCGTTCTGTTCGCTTATGTAGTGTGCACATCCGATTATACCCAGTGTATTTTAATATTTATATACTATTATAGTATTTATTAGTATTTTTAATTAACTTTTATTTTTAGATTTTTAGTGTTAGTTAAACCCTATAAAGCCTACTGTTTAATATTTGATACACAATTAAAAAAATCACATATGTAGACTTTTTTATTCTATTTTTTCTATTTATTTAATATTTCTATTTGTAATATTTTTTTCTATTTAATTTTGAATATTTAAAAAAATATATTTTTCTGACTTAATTTGTCAGGCTTTAATTGGTTAAGTTTTATTAATTTTATTATGTGCTTTAGTCATTTTTATTACTCTAATAAAAAATATATATACCTACATACACACACACACACACACACACACATATATATATATGTTTATATTTTGTCTTAAATTTAAATTTTTAATCTAATATTTATATTTTGTTTTATTTCAGCTTTTTCTTCAATTACCAAAAATGATTTTTAATAGTTATAGTTTGGGATAGTTTTATTTAACAATAACATAACACTGGTAGATCATTTCAGCTGTTGTAAACACAATTTTCTCATTGTCAAATTTAAGATTGAGCAGATTTTTTTTAATTAATTTGTTATTTTTTTCCTTTTTGTTTTCAAGTAAACACTGATTATATGTATATAATTCGACATTTTTAGCTAATTTAAAGTGCATTTATTTAATTTTCAGTTGATTATTTTGTTTTATATTTCTTTTTAGTACAGAATAAATATGTATCTTCTTAGGGTTATGCACTAACAAAGTAAAAATACTGCATCCTTCAAATGATGACCATTACCCACTAGCAAATGATTTAGCAGTGTTACATTCAATAAAGTTAAATGACATAAGAAGCGTAATTTAATCAATGACAAGACCTAAAACATATTTAGGAAACAACTGAAATACAGACTCTCACACCATCCGTTGTCTGAACACGACCACAGAGTCCCGTCGCACCAGGTGAATTTATTTTTATTTTGGTTTTTGTTTGGCTGTCGACATTTTCTAATTTCTATCACTCCTCTGATGTATAGCTTCATTCAGCATTCAGAGAAAAATGGCTGTTGTGGGCTTTCATGCATACAGCTTTCAATTATTCATGCATTTTGCATAACACGCACTTTACTGTCATTGGCTGAACTTGACACTTTTTTGATTGGTGTTTTTGTGCAGGCTTTCACACTGAATGACAATACGCTAGTAGGCTGACTTGCTCATCTGTGTGTATTGCTATTATGAGTCAGTCAGTAATATACATACATTATATGCAACATTACTTTGAATGCAGGTTGGTTTTTATCTAATTTCCTCCCCTGTAATGGCTTCTGTGGCCACTAATATGAAAACACAACACTTATTAGTGCAATTTAAAGTTTCAAAGTTGAAAGGCACACAAAGACTGTACGTGTGTACTTGTGTGTATTTGAAATTTCAATGCTGACACTGTCTCTTATTGTCTTTTGCACATAATTACAGACTAATATTTGCCTGACTCGCCCTAAGAATCGGCAGACGGCGCCGGAATTGCAATGTGCCTGAATAGCGACGCTTTACACTTCAGGGGAATCGCATTATGAGAGCAGCCAGTGTCCTCAGGTGGGCATCAGCGGTTTAAATTCAACCATCAATCATGTGTGAAAGGCAAACCCACTCAGCACATACCTGAAAGACAAGATCACAAAAACATTTCTCAGAAAAGTTCAATAAAATCCCATGCTTAAACAAAAAGGCATCTGTTATCTGAGGTCAAACAAGATATGTATCGCTCAGAGAAAAAGTTCTCAGTTAATGCAAGTCTCGCAGTGGATGTAACTACACTCGTGTTGCTTTGATAAATCTGTGCTCTCTTGTGGAACCTTTAACACACGGTCCCCTTTCTCGTTACGCACTTTTTGTCCTTTATCTCTGTTTGTACGAACCGTGACTTACAAATAAGGTTTACTGAAAAAATGCAATGAGATGTTCCTATAAGATATCTTTTTTAATTAATATGGTATAATAAGACGGTTAATTGCCAGCCGCTCTCTGGGATTGTTTCTAGATAAAATAAAAGGTCTAATGAATTTGATCTTATTGCGTGATGAAAAAGTCTTCCCTCAACGCTCCTTCTCTTCTGTTTTTGGTGTCCTTGTCACCGTCTGCTGCTTTAATCTTCAATTGCCCTCTCTTAAAGAGACAGTTCACCCCAAAATGAAAACTCTGTTTTGTCATTTCAAACTTCTTGGTTACAGATGCACTTTCCTCTTTGGATGTCTGACAAGGCGCCCATTTCACATGGCTTGAAAACCACTTATACTGACATAAACAACAAAAAGATTAATAAAAGATAATCACAATGTTTGTTTTTTCTAACAAATGATATTAACCTCTATGATAATGGGTGTTCACATTATTTAGTTCAATCCTACTGACAGATGGACGGATCATGTTGCGTTGTGTTTGAGACTCTGATGTTTGCATTCAGAAGACATGAAATATAGCGTCAGAAACAAGTATTGACTTTTTATGGTGCTTTTTGTCATTTTGGTCAACATTGGCAGTCCTTCTCAAACTCTTTCAGTTTCATTATACCAGAAAACAGCAGCACGAACATTCTCATGTTTGAAACATAAGAAAATAAGGGTTAGTAAATTATGACATTATACATTTTATTTTGAATAAACTACTGACACACCAAGCCGATGGTCAGCCGTGGGCCAACGCAAGGCCCAGTTTTTGCGGAGTGTTCCATGCCGTCGGTATTAGTCAGAGGCTTTTTGGCCACCGGAGTATGTTACGTCGGTGTCCGTCAGCGTCGCCAGCATCAGTGAGACAGAGAATAAAAGCGAAAGTGAAGAAAGCGAGCAAAGAACTCAAGACTGCACACACAGAAGGCTGTTCTGCTATCTTACCTGTGCGTTACAATGCATAGACATTTTCATAACAACACGAGCCGCCTGGAATAAAATAACATAAGAGATCTGCATGATTGATATTCAGAATGGTTTGCAAGCACTGCTTTGTTTGCTGTTTGTATATCTGCAGTCCTAGTTTTGGTTTCTCTTCATGAATGACGAATGCAGACTATTGATACATGCTGATATAGACATATATTTACTTAGACTCAGAACGCATCTGCTAGTTGACCGTCACCTGTAGTCTTTGTGGTGTGTTCAAGAGCAGCTTTATTTAGCCGAGAGATGACGTGAGGTAACAACACACTCCGCTTTCGTCACCACTAGCTCTTTAACGTCGGCTTGGTGTGTCACGACCCCTAACCTTCATTCACCTGTTGTCTCTTGTTTAGTTACTACTTTGTCTTATATTTTTGACTTATATTATTTTACTTCTCTGTTTACCCATGATGTCATTTATCTAGTCCGTTCTCTTTCTCTCTCTCTCTCTCTCGCTCTTTCTCTCTCTTCACCAAGCTCAGAAAAAAGGTCCATGTCAGAGACTCTGTGGTTTTGCTGTAATTCCACTGGTGGCTTTGGAGAGGGCCGCTTTAACGAGAGCTCAGGGAACTGTGGTAACTGGGAAGTGGCTGTCACCATCTTTTTGTGTCTCTTGCCTTTGCAAGAAAGAGACAAAAAAAAGAGAGAAAGTGTGAGAAGCTAAGGCAGTCTTACATTTAAAGTTTTTTTCAACGTTTCTGCTCGATAACTAGCAAAAAAAAAAAGTAGACCACACAAGTGGCCCTTCCTCGCTGTTGTTAATGAATGCATGTGTCTTCAAAAGCATAACTAGACAGAACTGGAAACCCAGGCTGCTCCAAACCAGTCAAGCTGATCTTGCAGTTTAAAGGGAAAGAAAAAGAGACACATCTATGGTTCAAAGTCTGAGGTAAATGATTAATTCATGCAAATCGTCCACAATATGTGGAACAGTGTCAGCGATCAAGACGCCTCAGCTATACAAGATGTGGATCGTTTAGGGGAAGATCAATGACATGACTTATGTGGGTCATAATATGGTATTACCAAGACCACATTTAAAAAAAAAAAGGTTCCAAAAAGAAGTTTCCGCAGCGATGCCGTAGAAGAACCATTTCCGGTTCCACAAAGAACTTCTTTTTTTTCTTAGGGTGAGGATCATTTTAATAATCTAAAGAAAATTTTTCCATTTATAAAGAAAATTTTGTGTAATGGAAAGTTTCCATGGATGTTAAAGGTTCTTCATAGAACCATCAAAGTGTGGAATCTGCGCATGCAGTATTTCGCAGAAAAGTTCTACAAATCCCCAATCCCTTGCATGTTCGATTATTAAATATTTAAGATAATGGTGTCGTACTCTCAGTTCCGTGTAACACATTTAACATTGTTTAAATCCATTCCACAGAATTCTGGATTTTCCTCAGGAGATTGATCTGTGCCCGGTTATCTCAGATTTAAATGAGCTTTTAACTCAGCGTTCACGCAGAATATAAGTGTAATCATTCTTCATTTCATGTTACCTATATGAATGTGAGGGAGAAAAGTGGAGCAACAGAGGGATAGACAAGGAAAAGGACAAGTAGACAGTAGGAGGTATGGCAAAGAGGCAGCCTGGACCACAGATACCTGTAAATAATTCACACCGGCTTTGTGTTTGACTGATGTTAAGTAAGACACATCCAAGAGCCACTATATGCCACTGTTCTCACTGTTTAATTTATCAGCCATCTTACGCTGTTTCAGAAAAAGCCTTTATGATATATGCAAATATTAGATATTATGATATTTTGCAAAATTAAACTGTACTAAAACCAAAGCAAATTTTTAAAATATTGTTCAATTTTAGAATTTAATATTTAGTTTGATATAATCATTATATTTGATATTTATTTTTTCGACCTAATTTTCTCCATGTAAGATTTCAAAAATTAGTTGGAAAATAAAGCTAATCCTCATAACTACAGTCATGTGAAAAAGTGAGGAAACCCTTTTATCAGAACATAAAAGATCATCTAGTGCTTTGGCAGGTCTTCAAATTTGGAAGGTAAAACCATATGAACGACACATTACATATCACACCATGTCATTATTTATTTAGCTATAATAAAGCCAAGATGGCAAAAACATGGGTGACAAAGTTAGGACACCCTATGATTCAGTTTCCTGTAGATCCAATTTTAGCAGAAATACCTTGAAGTAATCCTTTTCTGTAAGACTTTATCTGTCCCTCACATCATTTTGGAATAATTTTGGCCCATTCTGCTTTACAACATTGCTAAAGTTTATTGAAGTTTTTGGGCATTTGTTAATGCACAGCTTTTCAGTTGGGATGAAGTTTGGACTTGACTCGAACATAGCAACACCTTTATTCTTTTCTTTTTCAGTCATTCTGGTGTAGATTTGATCGTGATCTTCAGGTGCCAAAGTTATAAAACTTTGCGTATAAACCTTACTAAAAGTGAACGTATGACTTAAATCTGAAAAACGCAAAAAAAAAAGAAAGAGATTTATAAAACCATGCGTACACCAGAACCTGCGCAAAAATCCCTTTATAAATCCCAGTCGGCGGAAGATTGTCCGTATGTGCATCTCCACCCTGTCTCCTCCCCGAAATCACCATGGGTGGAGCTTACAACGCCTAGTTTTACTATGCATAACCTCATCTGCATATCATTTGCATGCATATCCTCATCCATGTGACACCATTGTTAACACCGTCAAAAGTACAAGACATTGGGAAATATTACATACGGACTATAAATGCCATTTGTGCCATACATATTACTAAAATCATCTAACATCCTTGTTGTTTTATAATAAATACATCAATATATCAATACAATATCCAGAAAAACAAAATTGTATCTATAAAATAGCTTGCTTCTCAGATATAGTTTTTAGAAATTGATTCATTAATTTCCACTGTCCAAATAGTATTTTAATTGTTTTAAACAATTCGAATGAAATCGAATTCATTAAGTTTTGCAGGTGAACACATCTTTTAGGATGTTTAGGCTATATCAGTAGACACAGATATAGGCCTGCTTATTTATTGCAGTGTAAATACAATTGTCTGACGCGGCGCTTCACTGACAAAGTATTTTAAAAAGGAAACGTATAAATCTTACTGTTTTCTTCAAGTTGTATCCTTCAAGTACAGTGGTGGTATTCATAATTGTTTGAAGATGCCTGCGGTTGTACAGTAAGATATTATCATTGAACCTGTTCAAAACGACCATCGAATCCAGCAGTGTCTTTCATTATATCGCAGTAAGTGTGCATCACTGATCATCGCTCTCGCTAGTTTAAAGAGGAATTATTGTGCTCCTATCACTCCTCACTGTCATTAAAACAGCTTGTCACAAGAAAAGTGATCAAGAGTAGCACATCCACCTACATGACTTTAGTAATTTTAGGGCTTATCGTCACTAATAAAAGTGGAATATTAATGTAAATGTGTATATCAAAACGAAAACAGAGTTTAAAATCCTTCTGTTTACTTCATTACTTTTCTCACTCTAATAAAAGTGTTCGTACGGATGGGTCAGAGTTTGTGTGAAAGTGTGCAAATTTTCCCGTCAAGTTTGTTTTTATAAATCCCATTGTTTGCGTAAGAAGTAGCGTACGCCTCTTTCAAGGCATGTTTTGTGTGTACGCAACGGTTATAAAAGAGGCCCCAGATCATTGTCCTGTTGCGTGGCCCAATTTTGGTCAAGCTTTAGCTGTTTGGACGGATGGCCTCACATTTGACTCTAGAATACTTTGGTATATAGAGGAGGTCGTGGTTGACTCTATGACTGTGAGGTGCCCAAGGCCTGTGGCTACAAAACAAGCCCAAAATCATCACCCCTCCACCAGCATGTTTGACTTTTGGTTTGAAGTGTTTGAGCTAATATGCTCTTTTAATATGCTGTGCATTATGGCCAAACATCTCCACTTTGGTCTTGTCTGTCCAAAGGAAGTCATCTAGAAGTCTTGGTTTGTTCAGAAGCAACTTTGCAAACCTAAGCCATGCTGCCATGTTTTTTTTAGAGAGGCTTTCTTCTAGAAACCCTTCCAAACATGCCATACTTATCCTGTCTTTTTCTAATTGCACTGTCACAAACTCTATCACGGAACATGTTAACAAGCCTTGTTCTTGGGTTGTCTGCATTTTCGCATTACACGGTCTGATCTTGGGGTGAATTTGCTGGGATGTCCACTCATGGGAAGATTGGTGTCTGTTTTGAATGTCTTCCACTTGTGGATAATCTGAATGATGGACTTCAAATAGTTTGGAAAAGATAATTGCTGATGTCTTTCCTCCTTGGCATTGTGTTAACACAGGCTCCAGACCAGCAAACTGCCAAAACTTCTGCTTTTATAGAGGTGATCACACTTGCTGGTGATCAATTAATTAAAGGTATTTGATTAGCAGTGCCTGATCGTTACTTACCCTCTGAATTCCTATATAAACAGTCAGGGTGTGCTAATTTGTTAACCCATGGCTTTTCCATTTTGGCTTTATTTTTGCTAAACAAATAATGGCAGTGTGAAGGTTTTATTTTCCAAATTTTCAGACCTGCCAAGGACCAGATGATTTTGTTTTTATTATGCCCTGATACAGAAAACCATAGAATTCAATAGGGTGTCATAACTTTTTCACATTATTGTAGCTGAGCATTGGCTTTCAGAAAAAGGCTTTGATTACCTGTGTACCTTTTCGTCGCCTCCAGGAGCCCATGAGGCCTTATAGTAACATCATGAAGATAATACAAGATCAGATTGACAGTTTCAATGGAGATGACCTGGGTGTGTTGAAGAAAACTTACCCCAGACCAGGATTTATTCTTGTTTTGAGGTTTGAAAGCTTGGCACAGCCCAGAAGCACCCAATACTGTGCTGTCATTTAACCTTCCATAAAGCATTCTGCCTCATATATATAATTACATTTATTTTTGGATGTTATTGACAATTTAATCTATAAGTACTGCCCCATGCTGTGCAGTGTGTAGTAGCGTGTGTTGTATTTGAGTGTGTGTGTATGCCTCACTACGCTTGAAATAATTCAAAACCGCAACTCTCTCTTAATGTCAGAGCAGTGAGTCTAAATCAATGGCGTCCATTTCTCTTCCAGACCTCATCTGCAACAGCATGGAAATCGATTGATCTGAACCTTTCTCTACAAAGGACTGCCATCTTTTCCTCTTACGAATTTGTCCATTGTGTTGAAATTGCGTTTTCTGATTCAAAGATTCAAAGCCGATTCCGCTGCAACAGCAGCAAAAGCATCAAATGCTCTCTCTCCTCCAGCCTTATGATAACCTTCAATCTTCGATGCTGATCCTGAATAAATGTCAGTTTTTATCTGCTATTTGTCTTTTGAAACCGGGTCCGTTCCCCTCTCAACATTCCTCTTTAGGTCACGAAGCTTTGAGTACAGATAAATCTGCATAAATATGTGATCTGCGCCATCATTTTGAGTTATATGCATGAAATGAAAAGGTGAATAAAAAGTCTTTGGCTTCAAATTATAGCCCTATAATTATGTATCTAGTAAAAATCACCGTTGATATATAATCATTTAAATAATGGCTGTCATGACTTGTTTTTGAGGAAAAATTAGGGAATTAACTCAAACGCACAATAAATAATTTATACATCAATAATAAAGTAACTCATTGATAATATATTTACATATATATACATTTATATTTTTTAATCTAACATGCCATGGACTTTAAATGGATGAAGTCAGGTGACACGATTCACAAGCTATTATATTGACATCTTCGCTTTTGAAACATTGACTAGGCGATTACATGAGAGATGATATATTTCACTTTTAGCGTTCATGTTTATTTCATGCTGTAACTAGTAGTAAAGAGTAAGCAATAATCGCTTGAACTGCAATAGTTACACCTATCCATCACATTAAATCAAATTTGTCAGAAAATCGACATAACTAGGCTGACACTTTATCAAAATGAGTATAATACAAAACTATCGAAATTTAAGTTTGTTAGAACGTCATTGCGATTTATGACTCAAGCTAATAGTGACAAACCTGGCAACCTCGGTCCTAAATGTTAGCTAAATATAGAAATATGTGGAATATTAAAGACTAAAGTCATTTTTGGTTGAGTGGGGTCAAAAACAAAACCGCAGTCTCATTTGGCTGACTATGTATGCATGAGAGTGTGTGAGAATATAAAAGGGAAAGTTACAAAAGATGTGTGTAAGGTTGTGTATACGGAAAGTGGCTAGTATAGCTGTCATATTAGCACTGGTTCCGTGGACGTGGGCGCTCTGCTCTTATATTAAACTGTCACAACAAGAAAGAATGTCTGGCCGTCTGGGCCACAGTGAGAACAGTCGTCTGGCCCAAGGACATGTGCTGACATCAACTCCCATGAATATTCTACTCTGAAATGTAACCTATAATTGTCTGGTGTGTGTGTGTGTGTCTCAAAGCAGAGTGAAAATGGGAGTGAAGCAAATTTTTCTTCTCTTATACTGGTCTATAATGCATAATATTAGATATTTGGACTTAAGTATGATCTAAGCTTTATTTTATAGATGCAATACAATATAATTTGACAAACATGATTTATAGTGAAAGCGTTCGTATTTGCGCTTATTCAATTTGAATGTAGTACACTTTTAATTTACAACCCCTCCTCATAAGTAGCATAAATGTCAAACATTTGATCTAAATTTTATTTCTATTCAACTTGTGAAAATATCTATTTGTTTTAACCCCTACAGACCCCGAACTTTTGAAAGCTTCTTTTTCATTGCCAAACGTCCCGCCCACTTCAAGAGCACCGGGCGCTCTCATTGGACCACAGAGATGCTGAGGATGATTAGGAGGTTCGCTGTCTGTCTTTCTTTCTCTGAACTGCATCTGCTACAGCTGTATTACATTAACCATGTCAGATTCGCTTTTATTAAATTCAAATTAGATTCCTGGAGCTTTGCAGCTGCTGCATCTGTGCTGAAGGAAAATTGAGCTTCCTGATACTCTTTATGTATTGTTCTTTTGGCAATCGTTTTAAGCACTTGCTGTACGGAGGAATGTAAACATCTTTCCTTGATACAAATTCATGTTAAATAGTAAATACACTATCATTATTTTTTTTTTACATTTATCCAGCAAGGATACATTAAATTGATAATGTACTAAAGACATTTATAATGTCACAAAAGATTTTGATATCAAATTCTGCCTTTTTATCAAAAGAAATATAAAGCATCACAACTTTTTGATAATAAGATAAGTTTCTTGAGTACCAAATTAGCATATTAGAATGTCTTCTGAAGTGTCATGTGACACTGAAGACTTGAGTTATGGCTTCTGAAAATTTAGCTTTGCCATCACAGGAATGAATAGCATTTTAAAATATATAAAAACACAATTGTTTTAAATTGTGATTATATTTTACAATATTATTGCTTCACTGTGTTTTAATCAAATAAATGCAGCCTTGGTGAGGATAAGAGATATAAAACATAACATAATCTTCCCATTTTTGAATGATAGTATAGGAATCTTTTTACCGAATTTTGCCACCTCATCTGTTGGAGTGGGATTTTGATGAGACCAATGCGATTAACTGTTTCTTGTTAAAAGGTGTGAATCGGCTCCTAATTAAAAACAACTACAACAACAAAACAGCCTTTACAGAAATAACCACAAACACGCATCAAGCTCCACCTCCATGTAAATATCTACACCCACCTCACCCATCACAATCAGACTATATAGGCATAATGGTTCCTACAAAACCTCTTATACCCATTACATATCATATAATTTCTCTAAGGCCCTTGTCTGTAAGAAAGTGTTGTTTAGGAATCAATCTGAGGGGCTTCAGTTAGTGAGAGGTCTGTAATGTTGTGATTTGTTGTTCTTTACGTTTCTGTCGAGCTCCATTAAGACTCTTAACCTCAGTAGCTGTTCGTTCTGGGGCTGTCTTTTCATTTCTTGCTCTTAACAGATGCTTACTTGATCAAACGGGATCCTTATACAGATGGTATGTACAGATAACCAGACAGGCAACTCTACAATTAAAGCATTCAGAAGAGTTTCATATTAACAGGAACACCGTTGACTTTTGCTTAAAGTCACGATGAAATGAAAGTAGGGGCAGATGTTTTCTTCTCTTTTGTTATGTGCATCCAAATGAAATGGATCTATATAGAACCAGGTCCTGTCAGGCATTTCATATATAGAACTTTCTAGGGTTTCCCAATCATTCAGTTTTAATTTTTTTTTGTTTTACAACTTAAAATTTTACAACTTAAACAGCTCACAAACAGAGCCGGTGTCTGAGATTTTTGGTGACACTTAAACATATATGAATATTCATGAGTTTCGTTAGTCATGGGGGTATTTTGCATTTGTGAATAGATTAGAGAGCTATGATGTGATGTTACAATTTTATTCACAAATGTGTGTATGTAGACATATAATTGGCAAAACTATGGTGATTTAATTAGACATGTTCACACTGTCATTTCTTAATATCTTGCTCTGTTGGTGAATAATTTCAGTCTTTATTAAATTTTAAAGTGCAGTATTATTTTTTTCATATTAACAAGAAAATTCCCCAATCCCCATAAAAAAAATGATGCATTTAGTTGACAAAATGTTCGAAAGGGCGAACTGAATGGTTAGAGAAGTATGTCCAAAAAAAGTTCCATTTTGATTAAAAACGATGGTCAAAACAAATGATAAAACTGAAACATGCATGGATGAATCGTTCACATTAACGTCAATAACATGCATTTAAAAAATAGATAGCTTTTCATTTCATGCTCAAATGCATAGAATTACTTTTGGTACTGTAGTTCCAACACAACTAGACGCACATTACTGAATTCGTATGCAAAAATAGACATATTATTTAATTCCTCTTTTCGTGATTATGAAAACTGACATACGGTAGTGGCAGGGTTTCAGTCAAATCCCTCACGCCTCTTTATGTAATTTAATTTGCGTCCCTCTTTTTTTTCCCCTTACAATAGACAATTACAGTAGACATTGCACAAAGCAGCTCAGGAAAAATTAACAGCTTGACAGAAATTAAGTGTGAAATTGCTTCAGCAACAGGTACATGATAAGGTTATAATTGTTTGCCAATGAATACCAAAGCCATTTTCCCGTAAAGAGGATTGTTTTTTTAAGTGAAAGGCAGTATGAGAGTTTAGCACAAAAGAACAGGCGGAACGAGAGCCCGCAGTGGTCAATGTGCCCACTGTCGTCCCCGTGGCCAACTGGTACAGTGCCAGCCTAAACACATTCAGATTTGTTGTCGCCCTTTTGTTTGCCCTCTGACCTCTGGAGTGCAGTGAGGCTAACTGCTTCTGAAGTCGGGGTCAGAGTTCAGTCTGCTCAGCAGATGTCTCCCAGAGTTCAGGCAGGAGTGAGGGACGATTTGCATGTTTTTCAGGATGCTGAGCGCCCAGCAGGAAATGGGTGACATTCTTCCTGGATTTTTCAGTTTGGCCTTGAGCTTGTCCGGCTGAGTCCGTTTTAAACACACAGAGACGGTTACTGTTATAGGTGCAGACATGTGCGAAAAACACTGTTGAGGAATCTGAAAAGTGTTTGGAGAGGCAATATTCCGGGAGGCAGTCGAACTGGAGAGTCATGGTGGGTTCATTTAGCTTCCTGCTGATGGGAGACCCCCCTGCCCTGTCAGAGATCGAGGCAGAGCTATTTAGGATTCTAGAGGGCAGTTAAATGATGGCCTGGCTGTGCTAACTGTATAAATTTGTACCATTTTCATCAATTATTAAAGCTCCCCGTGGACCGCTAACACCAAGTGGATTTATCATGGTTTGGAACACCCATGACACTGCTTCTCTTTCAATAGCCCCCACTTTGTTAAAGGGATAGTTCACTTATAGATGAAAATGCTTTATTTACAAAGAAAATGAAGGTTTTTGAGGAACACATTCCAGGATTTTTTACTATATAGTGGACTTCAACGGTTTGAAGGTCAAATTGCGGTTTCAATGCAGCTTTAAAGGGCTTTAGCTGAGGAAATCTTATCTAACGAAACGGTCTGTCATTTTCTGAAAACAATAAAAAATTATATACTTTTTAACCACAAATGCTCGTCTTGCACTGCTCTGCATCTCACCGCGCATTACGTTAGAAAGGTCAGAAGTATCGAGGTGGGGCGAAAAACTCTTCTAATATCAAAATCATCCGATATCTTACCTGCATGTTCGCTTTGTAGACACTGGATTTGTACTTTCACCTAGGTCACACATGACCTTAATAACGGGATTACGTCATGCGTGTGGATCGCAAAGCAGTTTCGGGTCATGGTCTTGGCTTGTAACCTGAAGGTTGCTGGTTCAATTCCCACGCCGGCAGGAATTGAAAGTGGGGATTGTGAATTCGATACCATGACTAAGGTGCCCTTGAGCAAGGCACCTAACCCCTAATTGCCTCACTTGTAAGTCGCTTTGGATAAAAGCGTCTGCTAAATGACTAAATGTAAATGTGAATGTAATAACGGGATTACGTCATGCGTGTGGATCGCAAAGCAATTTCGATCGATATGAACATCTTGGATGGCATGGGGGTGAGTAAATCATCAGGAAACTTTCTTTCAGAAGTGAACTAATCCTGTTTGACTTTTTCTCTGCCATAGAACACGAGGAGATGTTTTGAAGACTCTACTGATGACTCTTTTCCATGCATTTATAGTGGATGGGTACAGAACGTTTCAAAGTTCAAAAAGGACACAAAAGCACCATAAAGGCATAATAAAGTGGTCTAGACAAGGGGTTTGAGAATTGGGTTCATAGAAAGTCTGATAGACCAAAGAATAATACATTTGATTATTTATTCATTTTATTTTTAATAATATTGATTGTATTAATATTATTTCAGTTTATTAAAATGTCATAATTTACCAGAAATATTACAATGGAAATATGTCAATGACTATGACACATAAAAGCTAGACATTTAATTTTTATACTTTTTTTAAACATAATTTATATACTTTTTAACATATTGTCTTTATAATATCATGCTTACTGTTCTCACATTGTAGGAAGGGGTTTTTCCACAAAGTATAATTATATTTGAGGAGTTTTGGTATCAGAAAGTTTGAAAACCCCTGGTTCAATTGAATCACACATTTATATTCAGTGTGAGGAAAAAAAAATGCAGCTAGTACTTCATTATTCCCGATATGTTTTTATTTGGTGAGCTAAGGTTTTCATGACAATGTTAGTTTTCACATGTTGTATGATTGATACTTGTTTACATTAACCTGTCAGCGGCGTGAACCCCCGCTTTTGAAAAATGCAAAAAAAACAAGAAAAAAAAAGAAACAAGAAATGGCATACCCAAACTAAAACAGATACAGTTCATGAACCTTTTGCCTTCAGGCTGCCAGTATTAATTGAAAACACAGTACATGAGATTATCCAGTGCGCATAATGATTACATTTGCGCATTTTGGGTAAAAATTGAATAAATATTGTATAGAAATTTGATATAAACATGAGAATCCATCAATATTTCTCCAAATGTGCATGTTTTTGAACTAAAAGCCCTGAGGTTTGAAATCATACAGGAGCTCTTTTCTCAATGTATGTGGCTGATGCGCATATTTCAAGGAACAAGTATTGACTCCATTTTTCATATTTATAACTCCTGAAACATATTACTTACAGTCACTATAAGATTTTGAGAGTAAAATTGAAACTTGAGTCTTAGATCTTTTTTAACGATGTGTAGTTCGTCAAGTAATTATATTACATCTAACATTAACTTTGAGCTAATTTAAACAGAGAACGCTTCAGTGCGTCGGCACACTCGTGAAGGTTAACAGGTTAATTAATGTTTATAGATTTTTCAAAATGTTGAGAATTTGATTTTTTTTTTTTCATCATTTTTGTCACAAAAAGTTTTTTTTTGTGATTTCAGTCAGACTTAATTGGACTAAAATATGATATGACTGAAAATATTGACTAAATTCGAAGTACATAATAATAAATTGTGTAAAAATGAACACTTTTCCTGTTTCACCAAGCCAGCTATATTAACCACACGACCCCCCCCCCCCCGTCATTCGACTAACAAGATGAATCCATTGACAGGACACTAATGAAGTAATAGCAATTCTTCAATGAAGACAGCTTAATTATCCTCAAGTCCTTACTTTTTACCTCGTATTAGGCTAGCGCGAACCCTCTCTCTTGTTAAGAGTCTTCGTTTCAGGGAATTGATCCAGAGTGTGAGCTTCTTGAGATGCCACAGCACAAGATTAATTTGCAAGGAGTTCCAGGATCTCACTTTACTCACATTCTGAGCAGGAAGTGTCCTGCAGATGGGCTCCACGCAGCTCTGACGGCTTAGTTGCACCTCCTCCCCGCTGTGCAACATGATGCTACCTGCAACTGGTTCTCTAAGGACTTTGGGGGGTTGTCGGATATGTCAGCCCCCGCTGAGCTGACAGGTGCAGGTGTGTTCCATCTTGGTGATAATGACGAGGGTGGGGATTTTGACAGCTGGACCCTCGGACATCTTCCAGACGGGCATATCGGCACACCTGTGGAGTCCGAAAGCGCTCTGTGTGTGTGTGTGTCCGCACAGCCCTTCTCCTCTATTTGCTTTCCATAGGGGACTTTCACCCAAAACATACTAATTAATTTCTTTGTTTTACTAATTAACGCCTTCTTGGCCCACGTTAGCATGTATGCTAATCTGTGGCTCAGAGCAACTTGATGACTCGAGACACGATTAATGGCTGCCTGTCACTGTCCCTAAAAGGGACTTTAGCAGTGCTCTGTGTAGTATTAATAAATTACATTAGACTTATATTTCATCTATTCTAACAGGGATTGTACCTTCTGAATTATAGAAGA
Source organism: Zacco platypus (assembly GCA_038088235.1). NCBI lineage: Eukaryota > Metazoa > Chordata > Actinopteri > Cypriniformes > Xenocyprididae > Zacco > Zacco platypus. The sequence goes on along the minus strand of CM076064.1, from coordinate 6,849,191 downwards.
GCATCATGAGGGGAAGTAACAACCTCGTGCTGTAAAAACGAACATAATAAAGAACAAAAGGCCAGTATAAGCACTCCTTCAAACTGACATTAGATCTTAATTTAGGTCGCAATATAAAGTGATGTAGGAAAATCTACAGGGTCCAAATACACAGTTCCGTGGCCCCATTAGTGATGAGTGCTCATGTTCTGCTGATAGATGCTTGTGTATTAGACTCCACTCCGGCTCTCATGGGAAGTATGAATGATTCACAGAGAACAGTGGCTTTTGTGTGTAAAAGTAGACCCTGAATGAAAAGACACGCTCTTGCTGTGCTGACATAGATTCCATTAAACATGCTTAATATTTTAACAGACAGATAATACTCGGAATATATGTTATGTTCCTGTGCATGTCATGATCATTTGTCTCAGTATGCGCACGCTATCCGTTTGAAATCGAAAAGCAGCTGTGATGCAGATGAAGGTGAAAAATGACTGTGAATTGCATACATACAGAGGGAAATATTGTTTGTTTTGAAGTTGTCAATAATTCACCCATGCAGATCCTGTGCTAGGAGATATTACTGAGACTGCAATATGTTGTTAATTCCATATGTTTTATATGGCCAAGCAAGCAATACAGTTGACAGTATAAATAAAAAGTATTGCTTTTCCTTGGAAAAATACTGTATAGTATGTCGACTTCCTCTATTTTTGTCCTGTAGTGTTCCCTTCGAGGGACTGGGGGGCTTTTCTGTAATGTGATAACAATCAAACTGATGAAATAGAAAAGCTGTTTGTGTCATTTGGGGGAGAAACACACACAAATTGTTTTCTTTTCCTTACCCCTTTCTTTCGATTTCAGACAAATCTGCTGTGGATTAGGTGATACATCGGATGAAGGCACGCTTAACCAAGCATCTGTCCCGCGAAGAATGTGTGAAAGAAAGAAGGTTTGTCATTATTTATTTGGATCAGTCACAGCGGTGTTTGTGGAATGGGACTCTATCCGAAATCACTGATTCATAAACGCACTTTCACATCTCCTGAAATGTTCTCTATTAACCTGATTCACAATTCTGGCAAGTTTCCCAATATTAACCTGATTGGACCGCTGTTGTGTATAACAGCTCTTGAGAGGCCAGTAACTACTGGAATTATTCCAGTTTTTTTTTGTTTTTGTTTTTTAAGGATGCAACAATCATTAGACGCTTCTCTGAGTCTCATATTAGAGTCGCTGGAAATTTGAAAAAAAAAGCACATAAAGCAACTAAGATTTTGCCAAGTAGGATGCGTTTCTGGTTTCTTGGGTCCATACAGGCAGAAAATTCCTATTCACCAATCAGATTTTAGGAATAGGCGAGGGGATTGAACAACATTCAGAAATTGTATAATACATTAATTAATCATATATCTCAAAGATACATAAAATGGCACTTGATCTCATGATCCAGTCCCATGCAAAACATCTTGGGAACTAGATATCCACTGCCCAGTTTCATTAAAAGCAACAAAAAAATTGATTTGATAAACTGCCATTTAGCACATTTAAGTAGATTAAACTCAAAAAAATTGAGTTGAGACAAAATGTTGATTTAGCTCATTTTAATCAGGTAATTTGAATAAGTAGCATATATTTGATTTGATGTATTACTATCCTAGATTAATAAAATGCTGTATAAAGAAGTGTTGTTTATTGATTATTTTTGATATCTAATGCATTAGCTAATGTTAAACAGCTAAACCTATTGTAACGTGTTACCCCAAATGTGTATAATTGCCCTTCAGTGTTAGTTAATTGGTTTATGACTAGAACATTGACAGATTTTTTTTCCACAACCAACAAAAGATGCAGAAACATTTTTATCACCAACATATAAATATATTTCAGAGTGTGTGAATTATGCATGCACACGCACATAAATCTACAAACAACCTCCTACCTGATGTCCTTCTCCTGCATTGCTCCCCATAACCTGTATAAATGCTCAGTACCTACCCGCTGTAGGTGATGTATGTTCTTTTCTCGAATAACTATTTATCTTTATTCAAATGCAACATGCGCTAACTTTCTGTATGTATGCAGATATATCATAAAATACTATTTAAGACAAACCATGTTTCCAAGGACAGAGTGAAAGATGTGTGGGTTCTCCAGAAGCCCCTGGAGCTTCTCGGACCCCAGGTTAATTCAGGTTTTGTTCAGAGACTTCTACTATACGAGTTCTGATGGGTCACCTTGGTACTTTTCGGTCCAATGTGTCCACCCACCATTTCACACAGTCCCATGGGAAGAGGCATGGATCAGCTGACAGATGATATTGTTTTTCCACCTTAAAAGCACCTTCCTATGGTAATTGTTCATTCTGGATTTGAATTTCAACAGGAAAATATGCCTTAAAAGGCCTTTACTATTAAGAATAGAGGTGTAATTTTCTAATGCTAGTATTTTGCCGCATTGCTCTCTTGTGGTGTATGTTATGTGTGGTGCTGTCCACAATGATGCAACGATGCAACACAAGCAATCCAAAATAATTACAATGCCTTTGTTTAGTAAAGTTTATTTTTGGATTCTCATTAGGACCATTAATTTAAATTACATTGATAAGTTGCATAGACTAATTTAAATGGCTCATGCTCACTAGAATTGTCTGTGATTAGAGGATTGGTTACAAACAAAACCACTGTAAACCATTGTAAGTGCATTTATTTGATTTAAACAATACTTTTATTTATTTATTTTAATTTGTAGTTCAAACAATAGAGCATAACACTTGCAATGCCAAGGTCACGGATTTGATTCCCAGAGAATGCATAAACTAATAAAGAAATTTATTCATTGAATGTTATGTAAGTCACTTTCGATAAAAGCATCTGCCAAATGCATACATTTAAATGTAAAATGGCATATAAACAATTTTGTCAGGCTGAAATCTACCAATCCAATTTTTTCTGAATTAACGGACCTAAATATTGTGATTGTAGCTCAACGTTGACTACAATTGACCCTTCGCAAACAGTTTGATTGACAGGCAATCAGACCAATCAAAACCCTGAATCTCCCATTTTGTCCGACAAAGCAGTCAGGGGAGTTAGTAGATTAACGTTGGTGAACTTGAACTTCAAAAATTGACTCACGTCTTTCCGCGCTTGAAACAACATTCCTTCTGATGTTCATTCATGTTCATTTGATGCTATAAATGAACTAGTATGAAGAGATGATCGGTTCACGAGGAGCTACAGCGATCTGACACGACACATTAAAGAGACACTATATGGAATTTATTGTTTAAACTTCTTGAAAAAAATATGATGTATTAAATATGAAACTGTTTCATATGTCTGTCAACGCGTTGTCAGTGTCCTCATTGCTCCGGGATGTATTTGTCACTGCGTCAGAACATGATGTGTGGTGTGAGAGCGCATGGCTTGTCGGACAAAGCAACAGTAACTAAAGGGGGCGGGTCTTTGCGAAGGGTCTGAAAGACAGAAGTGACGTGCTACAGTTTTTCAATTGCGCATTTTATTATGCATACTTGGAGACATTGTAGCTCGACTATGCAAAAGCTTGCAAAAGCTTGCAATAGCTTGATTATACTGTGCGTTTCTGATGCAACGGGAGTATATCGAAATGGATTTTTTTACAATTAGTTAACCACAGCCTTTGCAATAATCCAGTACTGAATGTCTCTTTCGCACCATCAGTGTAACTGCCAGCTGAGGTTCCAAGGTGAAAACTCATGAATACAAATATCAGTCTTCTCCTTTTCTTTTAGGTAGTACTTCATTTCAAGTAACTCTTTCTTTTCTATCTCACACATTTTTTTTCATGCTAGCAAAACTGGTGAAGTAAATGTAATGGACTTTGGCAGGGTTGTGTTGTCAGATCCCAGAGCTCCAAACAGTAGAAGGGGCAGCCAGAGGGGACGTGACCAGTGGGAGAGAGGTCTGACTGGGTTAGCTGAACTATGCTTTGGCCTCCTTCAGCTGATGGAGCGGTTTCTTCCAGGTGCCACCAGTGGAGACTCGAGCCCTTCGGACATCTTCGACAAGGATTTTTCTAGAACGATGCAGGAGTAGAAATAGCCAGGTGTGCGCTGAGAGAGGAAGCAGTCTGTAGTTAACCAGCACCACTCCTCTGAATTCATCTAATGCTGCTGGGCCCAGAGAACTGCTCAGAATCACAACAAGGTATTGATCTATATTTCTCTCCAATTTATTTTGCTAGGCAGTTGTGGAGGTGAGAGGTGCTTCCGTTAGCTTTAGCTAACATCGAAATTCTTTCTCTTGATGTTCAAGGAAACCTGATGAGGTTTAAAAACAGATTGCTGTAAAACTATTCTGTTTTAGTGCTTAAACTGTGTGATGCACACAGCACCATCCAAAAGATAATGTATAACAAAAAAATAGTAAAAAATAATGATTGTTATTAACTTTATATAATAGCTGAGATTTATTGGAAGCTTTCAAGGGAAAGTTTGGCATCAAGTCTAAAAGAAAGTGGAGATTCAGATGTTCCAAATTGAATGTAATGAAGCATAGGTACTATAGACATTTATCATAATTTTTACAGTACTCCCCCTACAGCAGTGGTTCTCAACCCGTGGCCCGTCACGAATGCAAATGTGACCCACAATATGACGACCACATTTAAAAAATAACTTCCAGTTTTATTTTTTTAATGAAATTGAAATGGATTAAATGAATATAAGTTTGAACCATAATGTTTTTTGTCATATAAAATCATTTTGGTGATCATATATTATTTTCAGACATGCGCAGACCTACTACTGAATAGCATACTCAGTTAACAAAACTTTACAAGCGCTCGCTTTGGGAGAATTCCATTAGTAGCCATTATTTTTGTAAATTTAGGCATCAAAATGGACAAATTTGTTATTAGAGGAGAAAAACTAAATGAGGAACGAACCAATGAAGGAACACATTGCAAACAAGAAGAGTCGTAACATCAGCAGCGAAGGTAAGAAGAATGGAGAATCAGTTTGCTGTCAATGAGAGAGATGGGCAGCCTTTGTTTGTTCTGTAGTACTTGGTATATGCAAAACCTACAATATCTGCTCGCGGACGCTGCGTGAGTGCTTAATATCTTCAGATTGCAACAATGCGCCCAATGTTGTGTAACTTGAGTTTATTGAACAGGAGAGTTTCACTTTGATATGAAGAAGTCACACTGCCAGCCATTTCAACACACTGTGAAACGAAAGCGAATTTATTATAGAATTTGTTGCCAGAAGTATTTGTTGATTTTGCAGTGTGACAGAAATAAAACACCGTATGTGTCACCAGAAAACACCCCCTCCTCTGTGTGTGCTACATCTAGATATAATAATGATATTATCTGCTAATACCATAACATTAAATCTGATTGGTGACATCATATGTAAATGATTTGCGGCCCATGAGACTTGCACTTGGACCATAGTGTAGCCCACGAGAAAAAAGTTTGAGAACCACTGCCCTACAGCAACCTGGGGTCTTCAGGCTGATTACCTCCTGGTTACCAGCCCAGAATGGGATTGAGATGCCATGGGCTAAATTTAAACCCACATCTCCAACATGAACATTGTATCTCAAGAGGTCTGGAGCATGTTTGCTAACCTCTTGGCGGACATTAGGTCTCCTTGTTCCACTGGCATAGCACTGTTGAATGAGTACAAATGGTTTTGTCACACAGTATATTTACAAACTGTGCCCCAGATTTGCATGGGAATGTGTATGTGTGTGTTCATGTGTGCTACAGACATAGCTCAGTGGTAAATCTGAATGTGTAGCACTGCCTTGGAGCTTGGTGCATGTGTCCGTCTGTTATTGAGAAGTATGTCAGAAGGCCTTGTATATGTTCAAGCTGATCCATTCAACAGAGAGATTTACACTTCTGTCAGATGCTCTGTAGTGAGAGCCAGATGCTGTCTGAACAACCCGTCAATCTCTTTGCCAGCCATCACCGGATTTTCTGGATGTTTTCGCTCTGGCTTTGTTTTTTTTTTTGTTTTTCAGATTTTTCATTTGCGCATACTCATTTCGTCTTCCTTCAACAGGTGTTTTTATTTTATTTTATTTAAATCTTCTCTTTTACCTTGTATCATTTCCATAGCTTTCATCACCAGTGTTTAATTAACAGCAGTCACCAAGCAGAGGATTAAACTGTGTGTGTGTGAATTTGATTTTATTAAACTGGCATTTTAATAAGTATTCAATAAATTCTTATATATATATATATATATATATATATATATATATATATATATATATATATATATATATATATATATTTAAATATATATACATGAAGTTTGGCAAAAGTCAATTTATGACCCAGTTCTCAACATTTTGTGTGACTTGTGTAAGGGTGGAGCTCCTACAGGTGTTCAAGCTGCAGGGTTGCCGATTGACTTAAGAAATATTATCAGCAAGATGGTAGAAAACTGTACATTTCTTGTCTATTTCCACCCACTGCTACTTATACCAACGACGGAAATAAGCACAGTTATAATAGCTATATATGTGGGAGAGCGTTGCTATAATGTGACAATATTATATTGCAATAGGTAACATATCAAAGTTAATACCAAATCAGAACTAGCTAGCACATAATTTGTAGTGAAAGAGTTTAATGACAATATATTGGTTTATGGTTACACTTAAAATGATTACAAAATAGATGATATGATAAAAAACTTATACCATTAATCGTACCCAGCATGTATGTAAAAAGTTACCTGAGAGATAGAAAGAAAGACAAAGAGAGAGAGAGAGAGAGAGAGAGAGAGAGAGAGAAGGACAGAGAGTGCCCAAGTAAGAGAGCAGAGTGTAAAAGAAGAGGGCGTAAAAGACGAGAGCGTAAAAGAAAGAGACAGAGCAATAGTTGCAATCTTCTTTTATCCTTTTCCTTGACCATGTGACTGAAACCCAAATGTGAGACATTCAAACTGACCAATCAGAGGTAAAACTTCTCCCACTGTACTAAAGGTGTGACAATTCATAGACCCCCGATGCACACGCATCTTGGCCTACAGGCCTTGATCACTTTCAGCACCTTTGTGTTCCCAAATGGCTCTTGTAGCATGAAAGAGGGGACTGAAACAGCAAAGCCAATGTCTTTGTTCATTTTTAAAATATCTTTGGATATTTTCAGTCTTACACTTGAACCGAATCTTTTGCTATATTTTCCTGAGTGTGTCCTGTCCCTACTGTAATCCCAATAAAAGTTGCAAAAAATGTCAACAGGTGGTTGTCTGAGATCATTCGCACACAGAAGGTTAAAACGAAACCTTAGGGTTGATGATGACTGATCAGATATGTGTTTGTGCTGTCAGATCAATGGAATGTGAGAACAAGTGGTATGGCTAAAAAAAAATCTGTTTTGATTCATCGAGATGTGGTCACACAACTGAGAAACACACACACTCACACTGTAGCGAGTGAGGGTTTTACCTGCGACAGCACTCAGGTTCAACTTAATCAATGAGGCACTTTTTAATAAGTTTGAACAAGCATTAGCTGCAACACAAATACACACTTACATGCACCTGGTGGTGTTTGAGCTCTCCATGATACTCTGGAAAAGACCTTTGTAAACTCCTTCTTCTTTTGAAGTAATTGAGGGTTGATAAAGAAAAGAGACATTGATTTCTAGACGCAGAATAGGATAATTGTGGTACGCGTAGAGACTTAATTGTGCAGCCATATGAGTGGGTTTATTATTTAAGCACCACATGGAGATGGATGTTGTATTTGTTTACTATAAACGTGAGGGGTTGTCCTGGGTGCCATTGCTATAATTGCTAATTTTCCAAATGATTAAATTCAAGGAAACAACTGTTTCTTTATCCTTTAAAAATAGTAGCAGCTGTTATACAACAATGTAGCTTTTTATGTGCTTATATCTATGATTTCTTTATTTCTTTATTTTTTATTTTTTGCATTAACAAAGAAAAACATAGTGCATGTGTTCATGAATCCGGCAGAAAAGCAAATATGGCCTGCATCTTTTAAAAGTGGTTCAGGACAGTTCTCAGAATTGTCTCAGAGTTCACAGACTTTTTTTTTTTGTGATGTCATAAAATGAAGTCTCATCAGTAGTAATTAGATGATGTACCTAACCATAACCATTTACCTATTTTCTCTCTGTGTGTGTGTGTGTGTGTGTGTGTGTGTGTGTGTGTGTGTGTGTGTGTGTGTGTGTGTGTGTGTGTGTGTGTGTGTGTGTGTGTGTGTGTGTGTGTGTGTGTGTGTGTGTGTGTGTGTGTGTGTGTGCGCTTGTGCTTGCGCTTAGACAGTACTCACTGCTGCAAACTGCAAATGCTTGCAGCGCTCATATCTATTTAATGAAATCACACCTTTTTGAAGTTTAATAATAATAGCTTTTTCATGATTCCTGTCCTAAATTTAAGTCCTCTTAAAAGCTAATTAAGACTTTTTATGACCGACCTTTTCATAAAAAATGAGGGGCTTTTTTTATTCGCAGACGTACTCCAAAAAAAATTTGCAGTTTGCACATGAAACTCTAGATGGCTCAGGCTAATGGGTCCTTATGGGTTCTTCATAGGGCACAGCTGATTGGTTCCCGCTGTATCAGTAGCCAATGAGTTTGTGTGCTCAACCTTCAAATACTTGGTTAGCATTTGCCTTAGCAGTGCAGCATGCTTTCAGAAACCCTACACCTTCCCTAGCTCCACCTGTATCCGCAATGGATAATTCATGTACTCTGTATTGTACAGCAGCAGCATGTATTATTTGTTCACAGCAGCCTGACGTTTATGTATTGGCAGTAGCAAGTCCTGTACTTGCTCTGCAGGAACAAGAACAGAAGCAATAACCAACAGCAGCAGCAGCCTAGCAGATCTAATCCGCCAAGACCAAATGTATCAACATTTTCATACGTATTACCATGCCAAACACTCCAAGAGTTGTCATGACAGAACTAGTTTTGTACTGAAATGCTTGCGCTATCGTGCCCTCTTATGTGTTGGTACATTTTTGGATTTTTGCAAAAATGTAGGTAGAGGCATATTTTTCCAATGAGCCTTGGTTCTACGAGGGTCTATCAAGCATCATTTCCTTTCTCCTCATTCCTTTCCTATTTTCCTCATTCTCCTATTTTTTGCCTTTCATCAGGATCTCTGGAGCATTCGCTATTACTTTGAACAGACTCTCCCGCTAACAACAGAGGTGGTGGTCCATTTACGCGAAGTTGATTTGTTATGATGCCCTTGCGTTGAAACTGCTTGTTTAAAGGAAAAAAAGTTTTTAAGAACAGCGTTAATTCACCACAGCGTGAGTGACTTGATGGAAGCCTGCTCTAAAAAATGAAAGCAGGAAGTGAAACGCTGTCAACACACTCCCATGACGCCCCTGTCACATCAAGCCCACATTAACTGACAACGTTGCTGTTTTAGAGAAGAGCTATTTCAAACAAGAGCATCTCTCCAGAGGAGCCCCTTCTTTAAACCGCTGAACAAGTACAAACAGCACAGTTACAGACTGTTGAGAACAAGAGAAAAGAGAGAGAGGGAGAAATACATTAGATAAAGCCCTAGTTCTAGAGATAGGAGCCTCGTAATTGTCTATTTTTGTTCTGTGTGGACTGGCACTTCTGTATGATATTTAGCTGACAGTGCTAACGCTATTGTGACATTTAGCGCAGCAAAGATTTCAATTGATGTCCAAATATCAAAACACTGAAACCGGGAAAAAGTTTTGATTGAATTTGGATTGATTTGATATCAAGTTTCACACTCTGAATCAGAGTGTAATTGAGTCGAAGCTGTCTGTCACAGGACAGATCTAAGGCTGCGTTCACAAAGCAGATTAAGGTGCTAAATATGTTTACATTCAAACAAAGTTTAGCTTTTCACAATAATGCTAATCACATTTTACAGTATAACCAAACTGACTTTCATTTTCAAGACACGGGATCTGTGGGGAGGGAACAATACACTTCAGCCCAATTTCACCACGCACGTCTTTCATTTGCGAATGTGTCTGGTATTGACTGCACTTTTATGTGAATCCACTAGGTGGCAACACTCACAGTTTGGATGTTGCTGTAAAGTAGTTGAAGAAGATGGAAAATACCAGTGGAAACAACAACAATAGACATGCTTCCAATGTGAATATAATGCTATGCACTTTATTTCAATGGTCCACTTTAGACTTTCTACTAACTATAAGTAACTTTGCAACTACATGTCAATTACCTTTCATTAGAGTATTAGTTGACTGTGTTAGACGGTTAGGTGTTTGGGTTCATAGAATAAGTTGACATAGTTGTTGAATCTCTAAAGTGGACCATTGGACAAAAATCAGTTGTTATAGTTGTTTTTATTTATTTTATTTTTGAGTTTAGCTTTAATTAGTTTCCGCTTGTTTTATTCTATACAGTTTTAATATTTTAGGGCTGACAAAGAGACACTTTTTGGGTGAGTTTTTGGTCAATGGAGTTTACTCAGAAAAGTTGCGATGCTCGGTCATGCACAACAGCAGGCAAAAAACTAAGCCATACCCCAGTCTCAAGAGACCCAATTTCGGTAATGTCTCAACTATGACAAATATGCTGTATTTTGCATTTGTACAGTACCAATATTTGGAAGACCTTTGAAAACATTGCTTTATTTGGCATCCGAGAGGACAACAATAGTCTGAAGTTTGTCGATGGAAACTGGCACGACGCTTGAGTAATCTTGGATGAGATGGACCTCACAGTCTATTATAAACCTTTTAATGCTAAATGTACATCAGTGATGCAAGCCATAAATTGACTAAGCACAGCTTTCTTTAGGGCCTTGTATGAGGTGATTTTAAAATGGCATTAGCAGTCTTTTTTTCTGCATTGATTTTGCAGGATTCTGAATAACATACCTCACTCTTATTGCTAGCTTGATACATTATCATATTAGACAAAGCATTTCAGGAAATGCCATGGACGCGGCAGAACTATGAAAATGACAAGCATTCCAATTCTGCAGGGTTCTGTGGACAGATTCAGTGTGGACCTGGGCATTATTTAACACGAACACTCTTCAGTCAGTGTGGCATGGTTAGTGTGTTTACCACCCAGACAGATCAATACATGCTTGCGTTTGATGCACCTGTAACAGACTTGTTAGTTGGCTCCTGGCTAATGTACTGTGCTTCTCAACTCCTCTGGTAGACGATGGGTGAAAACACTGGTCCAGCGCTGGCAGCCATGAGTAATAATGTGTTTACAAGTCAGTGCATGTTCACTATACTCCCCCAACACCCTTTGATTCATTATTAACAAGTACAATGACTCATAAGTAATTAACTCCTATTCTTAGTGCTGGTTCATTGTTTAGTGTTTAGTTTGCCGTATTATCACGTTGATGGCTTTTCAATGGTTTTGTTTAGGTGTTTTAACCAAAGAAATGACTTAGATGGTAATTATGTCATTATGAAACTAAGTTGGAATTAATTCATAAAATTAAACCCACGAAGGCAACTGGCGTCTTTGAGAAGTGAGACATTTTATGTTTACCTGCTCCTTGTTTCATAGTACAATACTCTTAAATCCTTTTTTGGAATGGAGCCACAGCAAGAGCACTTAAGGGATTAGTTCACCCAAAAACTGAAAATTTGGTCGTTTACTCTCCCTCATGTCATTCCAAACCTGTATGCATTTCTTTTTTGGTGGAAAACCAAAGGAAATCTGAAGGATGTTTTCCAAACTAAGGCTTTTAAGATGAAAAAGTTCCATTAAAATTATATTAAAGTCCATATGACTTGAGTTATATTTCAAATGTTCTGAGACCGTGCAGTTGCTTTGTGTTTGAAACAGGCCGAAGTGTCTTCGTAAAATTTGCCAAGATCGAATCGGCTACATGAACTTGAGTCTGATTTGTGCACAAATAAGTCATGTTGGTCTTGTGATTCAGTTGACTGAATCAAACTCAAAAGAATGATTCATTCACCAATTAGACAGTATTTCTTTCATGAACATGCCAAGGAGAGCAGATTATATAATAATGACTTAATTTTCAGCCCGTTTCTCACAGAAGACTTGAAATGTAGCGTAAAAGTCACCATACTTTTATGGTGTTTCATTGTTTGTTCGTTGTAATTGCATGGGAAACTATATTAAAAACATCTCCTTTTGTATTCCATGGAAGAAAAATTATATGATGGTGAATAAATGTTGACGGAATTGACATTTTTGAGTGAACTATCCCTTTAAGTGCTTATGTAGGATATTAATGTGGTTTCAAATCTAAAGCAAATTGTAAAAAATGGCAATTTGACTTGTCTTTGTTCCCCAGTCAGCAGAACACCATCATGACATCTTACACTATCTATTTCAGTCATCATAAACCCAAACAGTAATTGCATATTCAAATCTTGTTAAGAGGTTTATCTGATTTCATGTCTTTTTCTGTTGTTTTGTTTCAAACCCCTCCCGTACCAAGATGAAGCCCTAAGATACAAGGGATTATCGCTTGCTATCAGATGAAGAACTATGGAAACGCACACACAAAACCCTTCGGATAACACTGTAAGCCAAAAAAACAAAACATAACGCACACACAAACAATATTGTAAAAGCAGAGATGTTAAGCAAGCGATCAAAAATGAACATCCTAATCTTCTCAGCATCTTTGGCAATCTGTCGCTCTCCTGTAAGCACCGACCTCTCATCACTTTGTTTTTGGATTTATGTTTTCAGGCCAGTTGCGAACTGACCCTTGATTTGATCTGAATCTGTTGGTGGAGACCTTTGCTTCTCATATGAGGGTGGATGGAAGTGACTCATCAGAGACGATCTCCCATGACCCTGTTTTGAAATCAGGCTAAATCAGCACACCCGATTTGTTGGCGTAATCTCCTCACTAGCCTTAGCGCTTTGTAAAATTGGAGCATAACAAGCTTTTCTGTTAATACCCTGTGAGAATGTCTTCTCTTTCTTGGAAGCGGCGCCAAAGTTCTAATAAGATATCATTGATGTTATTCATTCTGTTTGGGTTGTTTGGATCCATTTTGCTCTTTCTTTGGACTCATTCCAGGTAAATAAATGCAGACAAGAAAGCAAATAAGCATTTAATTTATCTCTATCCCCTAAAGACAGAAAATGCCTCTCGCATGCTCATCTCTCGCTCGCTCGCTCTCTCGCTCGCTCATACTCATTTGATGCCACTCTCCTCCATTTCTTTTTGTCATCCGGAATGATCCGTGTTCGTGTGCGTTTTCACGTTTGCTGTTGTTGCTGTTATTACTTTTCTTTTTTTACTACTTAATTTTTTCCTGTTGTCACCCTGATGTCTTCTGGGACTCAGCCACATATGCTCCCAAATAGATTTTAATTACGATCACACTGTGTGCTTTGTCTGGGCACTGTGATTAATAAGGAAGGAATCAGGGCCTAATTGTTCATGCGGGCGGATGAGCATGCCAGAGATGGAGAAGAGGGGTTGAGGGAGGTGGTTGTCCGCAGTGACCGGTGTCCCAGAGGGCTCCACTTGGCATCATGTTCCTGTGGAAATTGGATTTGTTAGTCGACGGCGCCTGTCCGCCATAGAAATGTGTGACTGCTTCCCTCCCCATAGCTGGCAAATCAAGTTTTCATCAGCAGGAAAGGATGTAGTCGCTCCATCCTCTCATAAATCCTTCCATGTTTTCAATAAGAAGTGCAGAGGGGCGGGGATCTGTGTTTCTGGGACAGTTAGTGTTCATGTGGAGTAATTACTGGAGTGTTTCTGCTGTGTGTAACTGGGAAGCTGGAATTTTGGCTCAGAAGCTTCTATATGATTTCAACACGACCTTAACTTTTAATGCTTCAATTCGGGGTGGCATGCGCAAATTAAGGACTGTTAGGGGATTCACCAAGAATGAACTGTGCCCGCCATTAATATTCAAGCAATGTTTAACACCCGATTCTCTAAAGAAATTTAAGTAATGCAAAAGTGACAAAAACACAATTCCTGATCTTGAGGACATTTTAAGTGCTAAAATATACACAAACTTTTTCAGTGACGTTAGTTTTTGGCTGGCATGATGTGAATAAAGTGAATTATATAATAATTACAATTCTATTTTTGATTTGAAATAGTTTTGCTTCCATTTTGTTCTATTATATGTCCAAAAAAGTACTTCTTAAAACATTTTTTATAATCCATATAAGAAAGAAAGTTATACTGGTTTGGAATGATGAGGGTGAGTAATTGACAGAATTTAAATTTTTTGGTGAACTATCCCAGTTCAGTCACATGTCATCACAAAAACTTGTAGGGGTCATTCACACAAAGTTTTTTTCCTTTAAAAAGATTTGAGATGCAAGGCATTGGAATGAAAAACCCAAGGTCTACCCCGTGTTTTTTTAACAAAACCTTTTAAATTGAGCACTGTGTTTTTAAAACTCTGTACCTGTGTCCCAAAGGACACGCCTTCGAAGTCCGCTAAGTTCGAACCGAGAGTTGTTAAATGGAACGGTCTAGCCTGCGTAGGATTGCTCTTGATGCCTATCAACAGTGACAGCTGCCGTTGACGAGTGGCAGTAGCGTTTGTACTTTTTTGAAAGTTATATTAAACTGTCTGAAAACAAAACCGGGGTTACAGCCTGTCTAAATATGTTCACCTTGGTCCATGCATGTACATAATAAAGAGTATAAACTATCTATAAAATCACATTTTAGTAAGATATGTCAACTGGTTTAAAGTTTTTTTTTTTTTTTTTTGTACGTTTGTATCGTGGGATATTTGAGTTAGTTGAAACCCAATGCTTGTATAAATGTAATCCAGGATTTTCTCTCAAAAAACCCTTGGGATAGGCTAGGCTCCGAAGAATCCACTCCAAAATGGAACCCTAGGCCCTCGCAGTCTTCCTAATGATGTAATGTCGCTTTGACGGTGAGTTTGAATTCTGCTGCAGAGCTGGCTTCAGTGTGGGCTCGGCGCAAGTGTGTATTGAGGGCGCATATCAGCCGCAAAGGGGGTGGTCACGAGCATCCTTATGAAAACTAAAATGACAAACGGGTGGACTTTACCGACACATGGTGGCCATTGTAAGTCCACAAGGCCGCAATGCACATGATGTGCGCCATTTGGGACACGGCCGTTCTATACTTCGTGGCTCGGGAAACGAAGGACGCATTTTTTGGGCTACATTCGAAAGAGCCTTCGAATTGTGACAGCCTTTGTCGTGCCACTGTGACTCATCCGGCCTTTGAATGCAGCCTTTGACGGATACAGCCTCTGAATGGTCTAACACTTTAGTCAAGCTTGATTACATTGAAAAAAAATTTAAAGGAAAAAACGCATTCATGTGTCAATGTCCCCATGCTGTGCACAAAAGTTGCTCAACTGTTTTCAGAGCTGATTTCATCTCTTTCTGTATTGAACATGGTATTTCTACTGGTAAATGTCTTATTTGTGGTTTAAAATTGTTAAATGTACAGAGAGACAATTTTTCAAAAATCCCCCGTTTCAAATGAATTCCTGTTCAAATCAGATGAAGCGTGTTTTTCCTCAGGCTTACTGAATTTGTAGGTTGTGTTGTGATTTATCTGCCTTCTGAAAAGCCTGCAGAGAAAATTTCTCATGAGCTTATGTATGCAAGATACTTCTCTGAATAGCCACTAAATCACCTACTATCACTTGCTAAACAAAGAGTAACATATTCATTGCATGTATGTTTAGAAAAATACAAGTCTGTCTGATGCTTCACTGACTCCTGGGCCTGAAAAGGATGGCTGTGAAAAGGTAGAAATCCTGTGAATATCTAGACTACCCTTGGCAAAGATTTAAAAAACTATGCAATAATAATAATAATAATAATATAACAATAAAATCTATGACAGATGGCTTGCTACTCCAGCTCTGTTTTGGACCCGACTCTCAGTACACACACTGTGAAACAGAGCAAGATGATAATTAGATGAGGGAGATAAATAAAGCTCATATTTTGTGAGATGACTATGTTGCTCGCCTCTGCTATCCCAGAATTCTGTGTTCTCCCACCATGCCTCTCAAAGGAAATATAGAACAATAATGGAAACACACAGCAAAGGAACTCTGATGACAGACGGAACAGAGGCTAATGCGCGGTTCACGTGCTCCTCTGTTCTTCTGATGTATAAGCTCAGTGTGAAGTCATACCTTCATTACTGAAGTGCAGGGTTCACGGAGCTGAAGCAAGGAGCGTGATGGCTCCAAACAATGCTGGCCTGTGTATGTGCGAGTACATTTGTACATGAGAGTGTGTTTGAGTTTAGAATTCTTCAGTAAGACGCCATCAGTGCGAGGAGTAAGTAGTGACGCAACTTTTCACTCAAAAATGAAACTCTCGTCATTTACTCACCCTTCTGTTTTTCCAACCCCATATGACTTTTTTGCGAAACCCTGTTTTCATCACGGAGTAAAAATTAAAACAGGTTATTGTGATATAAAGTGTGAAATGGGATATAAAGTCGCATTGTGATATTTAAAATTGCACCTGTTTGATATAAAGTCATTTTCTGAGGTATAAAGTTGCAGTTGTGAGATGTAGTCACATTGTGTGATTGCAATTTTTAGATTTTTTCTTTTCTCTCAGGCAGTACACTTTCTTCTATTGAACATAAAAGAGATGAACAGATGAAATTGAAGAGTTGAAGATCCATTATGACTCTTGGCATGTTGGCATTCCAACTTCTCAGTCCTGGGACAATAACAATAACCAGCCCAATGTATTCATGGCATCCCTTATTGATGGAAGTATTTCGCATGAATGTGTATTTCTCATGTTTTATTCAACCTTCAGGAGCTGTTGTAAGTTTCGCTGTGCTTGATTTGTTTGAGAAAAATGTAGGGAAAGCGAAAACCTCTTTATCATTCAGAAATGGAAAGCAGAGAGGCCATAAACACAATATTTGTCTGAATATGAAGGCTAAACTTTTTCATAGTGGGTATAATTATAATAAAACCCTGTGATGAAGAGAATATGTCAGAAATATTAAAGGCTAACATTCAAAAATAGAATTTTAGAATTTATATTAATGTAAACACAACATAGGCTTGTTATTTCAGAAATAAAAATAATTTTTTTTTGATCTTTCAGAGAGGTTATGGACAGAAAATATGTGAGAGATAAAAATTTTCGCATATTGAAAACTATATCAGAAATATCAAATGCTACCATTCAATTTTTAAATTTTATATTAAATTAATAAAAAAAAAAAAACAGCATTTAGTAACACTTAATTTTTTTTTTTGACCTTGTTACATGTGTTACATGTACTTACTATGGTAATAGCAGTAAATTATACATAATTACATGCAACTAACCCTAAACTAAACCCAAATTCTATCCCTTAACCTATAGAAAATACTTGTTGTTAAATAATATTACTCGGTGCTTAAAAATTTCTGTCATTAATTACGCACCTTCACGTCGCTCCATACCCATAAGACCTTCGGTCATCTTCGGAAAAAAATTACGATATTTTTTGATGAAATCCAATGGCTCAGTGAGGCCTCCATTGACAGCAAGATAATTAACCTTAATATTATAAAGTGACGAGAATACTTTTTGTGTGGCAAAAAAAACAAAATAATGACTTTTCAACAATATCTAGTGATGGCCGACTTCAAAACACTGCTTCGAAGCTTTTGTTTCGAATCAGTGGCTCCAAAGTCACATGATTTCAGTAAACGAGGCTTCGTTACGTCATCAGTGATTCACACTTTCAATAGTTCATGTGATTTTGGTTTTAAATATGTTTTAGTCTGAGTATCTGAAGGTGCTGGCAATAGAGGCCTCACTGAGCCATCGGATTTCATCAAAAATAAAATAAAGCATATATGGGGTAACGCAGCTCTATTTTATTACATTAGATACATTTGTGTTTAAATTGATGTTATAACACTAATCTGTGCGTTCGCTCGCGGCTGCTATGAGACACTTGTGGCACACTGCAGTAAGATCGATATGAGAATATATTATTAATATAAACTAGAAAACGAGATTCAAACAATTGAATATATTAATATTATTAATGTATCCAAACAGTTGTTCCCTTGTATAATAAAATAAAACATGGTTTTTACAATATAAAACCACAAATTGAGGGTAACGCAGGTATGATGTCATTGATGGGCGATGTATGGACACGGTCCGTGTCCTGGTTAAAATGACTTATTTCTCTGGATTTAAACATTCTTGGAAACATCTGGGATGATGCAAGTATATGTCAACAAATTATATAACACTGTTCTAGTGGTTTTTGGATATTTTAATCCAAAAATCTTACAATTTGTGCATTTAAATGTATAATTACACTTAACAAGGACGCCTTAAAATAAAGGGTAACCCCCCCCCCCCCTGCAATTTCAGTAATAAAAATATCTTTAAAAGGATCTATGTAGTCCTTATGTTCATTAGTATTCCATAACATCAGCTCTTTGTTTTATTTTTTATTTTTTTCAGTTTAAAATACAATCCCAGTGTATGAAATTCTCTGAAAATGACGTCTCATGAGAGCCATTGTGTTCTAGAAAACCTTTGCATGTCTCTGCTTGTCTTTGCTCATCTGTGTTAAGATTTAATGAAGGGTTGACATAGAAAGGGTTGGAATATTGCAGAAACATTAACGCAGATCTGTCAGGACGAACCGGTTTTCTTCATGTTGACCATCAGCTTACATATTGTCTCTGATGGTATTTGTATGTACAGTTTCAAAGTCTGTTAGTAAAAAGATGCTGATGGATGAACGTAGTACGACAGATAGGGAACTTGAGCGCTTTACACAAAAAGATATTGTTTCATATGGTGGAAGGAGGCAAGTTTTTCAAGACCCTATAAAAGCATAAATTGCTGTCTATGGCTCTTAGTCGTATATTTGTTAATCATGAGACCATATGTACAGTGTACGCATAAAAGCTGACCAAAAAACTTGATATACACATTGTTGTCCAGGTAAATGGACCAAGAATATGGACAATTCAGGGTAAATAATGACAAAAGTTTTCCTTTTCAGACGAACCACAGGCGATGGAACGTCTACATGCAATTGGTTGCTTCGTTGTTGCATCAATCCTGGATCCACCCATTTTCCTCACCTTGTGCATTAGAATAGTCTCCATGGTTCTCATAAAAACTAATTAAACCATCTTTTGACCTTCCAAATACTACTGCACACAGTGAAATTTGATCATAAGTCTGACGCCAACCCCCTATGTCCATAAGTCCATTAATTACCCCGTAGCTTTTCTCCCCAGCCCAGAGGAAGGTGACATAGTTTAGCTCTCCTGCTAGGCCCTGCTTTGAATTAAGTCTTTGGGAAGACCTTGCAGATCCCTCTCGCCATATTGCAATTAATCAAACAGCGTTAATTATCTCATTATGAACCAGAGATGGATGTCTACTCCACATTGGAGGGTGAGCGGAAAGAGCGAGAGACACAGGGGGCACGAGTGTGTATACAAGTGAGAAGGAGAGAATGACGATGCCATGGAGAGATGGAGACATGAGAATAAGTCCTATTTGAAGCATTGCAGATGCACGTTATTCTTAATGCATTTGGCTGGGGACGTGGTGCCGTGTCCAGAGTGGAAGTGATGTCATCAGCGCAAGCAGACTGATCCCGCTTCTCTAGTTTCATTGCTACAAGCCACAAGAGATCCCTCATCATCATCTTCACAGCATGCTCTCGTTCTTCTCTCGCGCGCTCCTCCGGCACAGCTGGCCCGCACCACATGCTCGCTCATTCACATGGAGGATTAGATTCTGTGCAAATCCGTCTCTACTGGTCTGGACTTTCACTCAGATCCTCCTTTAACACGCACTCTGCCCGTAGAAAAGAAAAAAAAAAACACACAAAGGAGATCTCTCATAATATCTCAGTTGTTTCCTTGAGATTGCAGCAAAAGTTCACCTAAAAATTTAATCATTATTTGTCATTATTTACTCACCATCATCTTGTTTCAAACCCATATGGTGGTGTTTTATTTTTCAGTTCATTTTGAAGCAGCTCTTTCAAGTTTCAAAAAGGGTAATGATAAGTAGTCCATATCAATAATGCACTGAAGTCTTCTGAAATCATTTATAGCTTTGTGAGAGATTTGAGAGTAAATATTAAAAATTTGTATTTTTGGATGACTGTCCACAAATCCTTCCCCCACCCACCCCCCAATCTATGATCGCAAGCTGCTCAGATTACATACCAAATTCTCTGTCAATATGAATCAAAAAATTTTGGTAACAGTTTATTTTGATGGTCCACTTTAAACATTTTACTAATTTTAAGAAACTTTGCTATCCAATACAACAACCAGTCATTATTCTAGCTGGTTGGGAATTGACACTCACGCCTCCCTTTCGAAGCACATAGAGAAGCTACGGTGGCCGACATGGGACAAAGATGTCATAGTTTGAGAAAGCAGAGATGAGCCATCAAGCAATGAGGTTTCTTCTTACATCTAACAAAGAGCGGTCTCTACTTCTGATAAAGCAGACGACTACAACTACTTCTTTGTGCGTATATAATGTAGTGACCATACTTCTAAAAACACCAATGAAGAAGAAGATCATAATGATGAAACGCACTCTGTAGAGCAGTTTGTCCGTTCAGGGCTACTGTAGAAACAGCCGGCACAAAATGACGACTTAACATGTAAGTTAGATACACTCTAAAAGACGCTGGGTTAAAAACGACCTAATTTGTGTTGAAGATAGGCAAACCCAGTGGTTGGGTTAAATTTCTGACCAACCTGCTGGGCAGTTTTATTTAACCCAACTATTGTTTAAAAATTACTGTATGGCATGCTTAAAATGAACCCAAAATATTTGGGAGTTAAGAATCAGACACATAATTACTAGAGGCAACAATAATAATCAAAAGATGAACATTTATTAATAAGCAATTTTATAAATGTTTATTGTTTATTTATTATTCATTAAACTTATTAATAAAATGTCAGTTCATTAAACATATTAATAAATGTTCATTTCCAAGATACTTTGGGATTATTTAAAGAAAGAAATACAGTAACTTTAATCAATAGTTGAGTTAAATAAAAGTACCCAGCAGGTTGGGCAAACAGCCGCTGAGTTTGTTCATTTTCAACTCAACTTGGGTTGTTTTTAACTCAGCATTTTTTAGTGTAGAAATGGCCTATTCTAAGGTAATAAAAGCATAATGGTTCATTATGTAAGGTCTTTATACGCCACTGAAAACGTAGTTATTCATATTATATTGCATTTCTGTCAATAGATCAGATAGATAGGCTTATAATATATTCTAAAACTTTATTTTGATAGTCCCTCAATAGGCACTCTACTGACTTAGAAACTTGTCAACTTATTCTACTTAGTCTACTAATACTCTAATGAGAGTTAGTTGACATGTAGTTGCAAATTGATGAGAGTTCAACTAACAGCAAGTAGTTATTTATAGTTAGTAGAAGGTCTAAAGTGGAGTTTTGAAATAAAATGTAACCAATAACTCCAAGTTCTACCAAGACTAAATTTCTGGGCCATACTACCCACAATAACTGTACAGTATGGTGCTACACACTCACTGTAGGAAGAAACATCTGTTTAGGAAAAACAGCTGAGATGAATAAGGAAAATATCAATGCTTGCGAAAGATGTAAATTTGATTTTTAGATGCAAGAGGTAAGAGACCAGGCCAGTCACAGGCCAGTCAGTATTATGATTGCATCATAAAACAGTCTGATTTTGAATGTTTGTCAAGATCTTTTCATTTCTTAATTTCGTTTAAGAAATCGCGAACAAAATTTAAATCTTTGAGTCTGCACATTAAGTGGATGGATTGAATTAATTGATCAAATTGAAGATGAAAAATAGAACATTTGAGGAATATGTCTGCCTTGCAAACACTGTATTGAAAAATAAAATGAGCAATAACATTTCCTTAGTGTCTGATGTCTTGCAGAATGATCTCTTGCAAAATATAAGAGGAGACATAAATGGAAGCTTCAAATTGCAGTGTCATAGGTGAGTGGTCTTACTGTGTTTGATTTTTCTTTAAAATAAGCCATTCCCTTTTAGAGACACGTCCAAAAAATTGCCTCTTGTATGGTACAGTCAATTGCATTCATATGCACAGTGGTCTCACTGTTTTAATGCTGACTGCTGTGCTATTGGTGAGAGAAATACAAAGCAGATGATGATCAAACAGAATCTGATATTGAACTTTGTAACCTAAAAATCTTTATGAGCACATTAGATGTCCCTTTTCATAAATTATATATGGAACACATAATTGCGTTCACGAAATCGTGGAGTGATCAAAGTTTCAGAAGCTGTAGAAATGAGAGGGTGTGTGTGTGTGTGTGTATAACAGGAACACGTCCTATTATTTCAAGATATAGTTAATTCGTTCCACATTAGAATATGAAAGATTCTAGTAGCAGAGTATCAGTATAATTTCATTCTTAAATGGGGAGAAGCTAATTACTCTGACAAGGTTATTTTACCAACGTCTTTTAAAGCGTCAGTCCTTTACCGTTTGCTGATCCGCCCTCTGTAATCTGTACCAAAAACCAGAAGAAAAGGTTTTAAAGAGCAGTTGGTAGAGGAGGCTTAATCCCTCTTAAACATCCTTAATGTCTTCTCAAGTGGGACTTCCTCAGGAGGAAAAGAAGAGTACTTTTCAGTTAATCTGTAAATCAGCTTTGCCATGAAGGACTGCAGCTTGTGGCTTTGGCTCCAGGAAATAACTTCTCTCACCTCTTGAGTGGTGTTCTTTTCAACTTTCCTGTGAAGTCTCTTACCTTGCTCTCATATAAACATTTGTAGGAGATGTTAATAGTCGAGGAGAAAGCCTTAAAGAGGTACCGTCATGGAAAATCTAATTTTTTATCTTGATCTTTAGAGATAATTAAGCAATATTACATGAGCAAGTGAACGGTTGTTGCTGTGTCATTGCCTTGCTGATATTTGGATGATTCCAATTGTGATATTCAGTTTTTTTTTATTGAACTGTCTATTGAGCATTTAATCTTAAATAACTATTGACTGTTACTTTGAAATATTTATAAAAAAGCCAAGACAGAACCATTTGTCCATATCCAAGCAACACACAGGAGTGTTCAGTGTTTTGAACATATTGATTGATTCAGTGACTCTTCGTTTTGTTCTTGAATGAATCGATGTTTAGAATGGATTGAATGAGTAAATGATTCAATGACTCATTCATAAAGACAGTCCCTGTCTTCCTACTTGATACTTCCTGTGAGGTTCTGAAGTGCACATCCACTGGACACTTTCCTATCCCACGAGGTCACAGGAGAGGATTTGTGAAATGGCAGTGAAGCGATCAGTGAAACTGATGACGCACAGTGATAACATGGAAAATTTCATTCATACTACACATTCAGTCAGTCTTTAAACAGTCACAAAGTAAGTTTCAAACCAAATGTAGTACCTACTATACAGTATGCAATTTCGGACACAGCTAGTCGTTTTGCTTCTAAATGAATCGGTTGAACAAATGATTCAGTGGCTCAATCAAGACAGTCACTTGTCGCCATTCTTTGCATAATGATGGAGCTTCAGAATGATTTTTAAGACTTTTCCTGATATAGCCTATTTAGATTTCTTATGTCAAAAACTTAAAATACTCAAATGTTTTTGTTTTTGTTCCTACCAGTCTGAACATCTCTCTATGTATCCATCTGAAGGATCACAACTTGAGAGATAATTTGCTAACTGAAGTGGCTGAAGTTTATTTTTATCAATATTCATTATCATTTTAGTCTGGTCTTAACAGTTTTTCAACATTTCATAGCCAATTATTTTGCAAAGATGCAGTTGATTTTATTTTCAAAAGGCATGACATGTGTGAGCATTGTTTGTTTCTCATTTCACACATGATGAGGATGTTTATAGACTTTAAGATTTTTTTAATTTAATTTTAAGGGTCTGAGAGTGTATGGAATTGAGCATGAAAAGCTTAGCTAAGTTGTAGCTGTTTTTAATGAAAAAAAACTATGTGACCTCATGGGGAGAATAAGTAATAAAAAAAATTGTATGATATGACCCCTTTAAACTTATGCTACTAATAATGATATAGGCCTACAGCATAAACTGAGAGTGAATATTCCATCATTTTGTGTGTGTGTGTGTGTGTTGGGTAGGTTTTTGTTTTAATGGAGTGTATCTTGTTATGGATGACCTTTGGAAGTAAATAGGGTGTTTGAATAACTTCGGGGATTTGTGCAATAGCAGAGCTCTTTTTCTCTCAAACTATGAATAGACCATGAGCTTTAACCGTGAATAACAGAACAGGCATCAGCCTGAATCATCAGTTACTGTGAATGAACTATTTTTTACAACATCTCTCTTTACTCTCTCTTATATCAAGAACATTTGTTCAGCTAAATGTTTTATTTTAAAACGTATCTTAAGTATCACCTGAACTCTTTAGTATAATGAGTGTTAAATAGATAAGGATGCTGGGAACCGTCTGGCATTTAACAAGCATAATTGTGAGATGATGAAGTTGTAAAATGTGCAGTGTGGCATATTTTCCCATTCTCTGGTGGCACAATCATATAGCGATAGTATCAGAAGCCTATACCATGTATGCCATAGTACTAAATGATTACCATAAAGTACCAATGTACCATAGTATTACCATCCAATACCACTATTGAACCATGATGCCACCATTGTATTTATTGTAACGTTCAAAAAACATGGAATTACCATGATGCTGAAAAATGACCATGTCCAAAAAGCCATGGTAATGTCATTGTACTATGCATAAAGAACCATAGCATATTCTAGTATTTCTTGTCAGTATTACTAGTGCTTTTGGAACCTGCACAGCATTCTCTGCTGAATGATGTACAGTACTGGTTTCACTTTTGATGTGGATAGAAAGTACGTGTCCTTATGATTGTCTGTTTGCTGTCAGGCAGAAGGAGAGAGTGAGAGAAAGCAAACGAATGTGTTTCACGCTTGTTACATCAGTTCTGACTGACAACTGTGGTGGTAAACTTCATGATGAGACCCAGAGCATGGGTTCTCCATCCTCACCTGTCAAAATGCATCTTTTCTGTCAGATTTCTGATTTACCTTAACCCAGATTGTGCATAACCATCCTATCCTATCCTTGCACTAAACATTACAAACCATAGTATTAAAAAGAGAGGTTATCTTTCTAACATTTAGCATGATGAACTTTTAAATAGCATTTAAAATTCAATCATTATGGTGTAGTTTCCATCTATACTTGGTTAAAGGGTCCAAAATAAACCTTTTTTTGTAAATTGGTCATTGACGAGTAAGGTTTTTAAAAGTGTAAAAACAAAACGATGACAAAAAACAAACAAACAAAAAAAAAAAACAATGGAGATTAATTACGATGTTTTATGGTGTTAAAAATTAGATTTTTTTTTTTTTTAAATAATCAATTAACACTGCTTTTGTCATTTTTTACAAATTGGACAAAATTTGTCACCAAAAAAGTCATTCGGTTTAACCAAAATTTCGGTTTTACCGAATTACACTTTTGGTTATACCAAATGACGATATTCTAGGCTGATTTCTAGCTAGCTTGCAAAAGGACAATCAAACATTTTATATTTAGTACAAGTTTTTAAAATATTAAAACATTTTTCATGGTTTATAGCGGTTGTACCGAATGACTTGATGTTTCGGGACATGAGTATGAGTGAGTGAAAACATGATTTTTTCAAATAGTTAAAAGCGAAAATTAGTTAAATTATAAAAAGTTACATTGCTTTTCTTCACAACTGTGTGGGCCTTTGTAGGAGTCTGAATGATGTCACATCCTGTCTCATGATACTGACCGCATGAATTGATGCAAAATGGTCCCTTTGTATCGGTCACTCCGAATGACATCAATTAAATTAATTTTTCCAGACATTCTTTCTCATAACAAAGCAACAACTTCTACACATAATTTTAATACCATTTTGCACTATGTTAATATATGATGTTATTAAAAATATATACATTTATTTCATTTTAAGATATTTTAATCACAAAAGAAATAGCTGTATTCACCTTTGAATGGTTAAACTCAATGACCTTTTGACACTTCAAAATCTTTAAAATACCTTTATATGTAGCAAAATATAATTTGAACCAAAAAAGAGTCGTACTACCTATCATACTTTGCAAGTCATATCTTTATTTTTTATATATAAATATAATAATGTAAAGAGAAGTTTGAGGTCAGTAGGATTTTATTTAAAGAAATTAGCACTTTTTTAATCGGGAAAGGCATTTATAATTGTACAAAATATTTATATTTCTAATAAATGCTGCTCTTTGAACATTCTTTTCATGAACAAAAAAAAATGTTTCACAGATTCTGCAAAAATAAGCAACAAAATTGTTTTCAGCTGTGATGATATTTTTGTTTTCTGTTTGCATATATTGAAATAGAAATCAGTTATTTTAAATTGTAATAATATTTACTGTATTTGCTATATTTTTTAATCACATAAATGCAGCCTTGCTGAACATAAGAGATGTCTTTAAAACAAAATAAAACAAAATAATCTTTGAATGGTAGTGTAAAAATTTTCCCTTACAACAACAAGGTTATTTAGCTGTTTTTCTTGTATGTTAATGATAAACAGAGCATGTCAATGTGTCATCATGTTCAAGGTGAGTCTAAAATGCACCTGTCACAGTCCATGATTCTGTTCCAATTTAGTGAATTAATGCGTTGAAAAAATATTACCAGAAACTCATTTATGATGGTAACTTTCCTATAGAGAAATTTGAATCGTTCATTTTTGTCTGTGAGTATTTATTTATAACACTTATATTTACATCATGTATCATGTGCTATTTGCCGATCCTCATTTTTACTTTTTAAGAGAATATTTTTGGACTTTTGGTTAGATCACTCCTCTGATGTGACAGTTCACCAGTTAAGAGATTTCAAATGAACTGTTGGCTTAGTCAATTAACACCCTGCCATGCAGACTGATCATCAGCACATTGGAGAGCTCCATAACTCACAGCGGTTATAAATTCTTTCTCGTCTCATTCCCGGCTCCTTGTTCCGTGGCCCCTATAGAGCTTGTGTCCCTGGAGGACTAGAGAGAGAGACAGAAAGACAACTGGGAGGCTTTGAAACGTGCTTCTATTTATGCATTCACTTTCTAATGTGGGGAGGACAGAGCGAGAAAAGAGAGATGAAGAAGCGAAAAGAAAAGACAACTGACAAAACGCCACAACAAAGCCAAAGAGTGAAGACGTTTAAATGGCTTTGACCCTGTCAGAATGTTCCCTGCACAAGTCTGAAAAGTTTTCATGAGCATTTTATGAGCTTGTAGCGATGGCAGGATTCATGTGCACTGAAAAAAAAAACAAAAAAAACAACTAACTTTTAAGCCCGGTGTACACTGTACAGTTTTATCTGTCCCTTACTTTTGTTGCCTGTCAAATTGTACAATGTGACCCTGGGGAGAGCGTGGGCAAAAGCCAAGGCAGATGTTTCAACATCAATGCACTTTAATGCCAGCCTGTATGATATATCTTATGATTTTGGTCATGATTGACAGCACTGACTGGGTGACTGTCACTTCAATTTCTGACATCCTCACTAGCTGTGTTCCATCCACGTTTCTAATATGAATTTTGGTACGGTGAATAATAAATGATGGATGAAATCACCAAGATGTCAATGTATATTAAAAAGAAAAACTCTCTTGAGGTTCATACTGCAAGTATATTGTGTAGCACAACCAACACATTGTAGAATTTTTCGAAAGCAGTGGCTTTGCATTCAAATATCTTATCTGTAAAGGGGTACTATTATGCTTTTTTACATTTTCATCTTTTTTTTTAAGGGCCGTTTACATGATACTGTTTTCAGCTAAAACCAGAGAACTTTATTGGTTTTGCTGTCCATTTATGAGAAAATGGCCTTTTGGGGGGCTGAAAATGCAAAGGTTCGAAATGATGCCGTTATTATCTCCATGTAAACTATAAAAATGCAAATTTGTGACAACGGTGACGTATTGCGTGATCAGTCTATAGATGTGTAGTGTTTTTTTTTCACAAAGTGACATCGCCAACTACTGGACTGGCAGCAAAATACAACATTTTAATTCGTTATCGCGGATCCCTGTGAACGGGGATAGTTTTAACAAAGTCGTCATCTGTACAAGAAAAAGTGAAGAGAAAACGTTGTGTAGACGTAGCCTTAGCATCAAATGTTTTAAGCGGTAGACCAATCACAGCTGACCAATCAGAGAAAACTGCTCTTTTCAGAAGGAGGCTTTTAAAGAAACCGAAACTAAAATGGAGCATTCAGGCAGAGGGTAAAAACAGGCACTGCAACAATGTAAATTATAAGAAAAATAGTTTTTTTTTTTTTTTTTTACATTAAATGACGTAAAAGTATTCTAGTAGACCCATAAACAAAATTATGTACCAGCAAATGACCATAATAGGATCCCTTTGCAAGCTTTAATGCTGAAATGGTCTCATAAATGTGTTCCTTCCTTTACAGATACTATCTGATATTCAGGTGGGGACTGTGAATTCCATCATAAGCCGAGAGAAGCCTGCATACATTTCTGTCCTGTCTGGAAAATGCCTTGGCCACCTGTCTTCCCTCCTGAATTGCTGCTTGTCAGGTATACCAAGCATGGTGGCTGAGGTAATTGAGCATGAAGGTGGCTAACCAAAAGGGTACAAGCCCTTGCCATATTCATTGTCCATTTTCGCCTGTCCATACGCACCTGTTTATTCTCGCTTGTTCAGTCCCACCTGTTCATACTTAATTGTTCATTTTCAACAGTTTACACTCAACTTTCCCACACTCGCTTATTTTCAGCTATTTATGCTCATCTTGTCCATTCTCATTCATCCTCAGCTGTTTAAACTCATCTGTTCATTCGCCCCTTCGATATTCTCCACACCCTTGTTTACTGTTGTTATCTCTGACAAGCTTTACAGAATGTTCTAGACTAGAGGAATGCTGCTTTTAACAAAATGTTAAAACAATGTTTTTAAGGCAGGGCTTAGCGAAGAGTCGATTCATCAGGGTTGGGGCAAAAGTCCAATTAAATAGTTAGTTCATGAATTTAATAGTTACATGTGCTTCATTTCTGGTAAATGAAGTGTTTGTCCACCCTGGTCTAAAAATGGAACTTAGATGGATTGATTGATTGATTTTCCTCATTTTCAGCTATTTAAACTTACCAGTACCAATTCGCCACTGTTCATCTATTCGTTCAACATTCCAGAACTCTATCACTGCAATTCAACTCGGGGAACATTCTGGCAAGACATAAAAATCTCACTATATAACAGCACTCAAGCGTCTGTGGGGGTCTACGCTGCTCGCTAGACCTCTCAAGGCACTTCAGAAATCTCTGTATGATTGCCTCTTACAGCCATACCAGAGCTTATTTAATCAAACAAAACAGCCGGCCAAAAATAGACACCAAGGTCGAGAACACAAACTTCACTGGTGGAAACTCCACCGTCCCTTTGAATAAAACAACTTTCCTCAGAATGGCCGAGAGTAGATCACTGCAGACTTATGCCTTCAAAACAGAGCAATATCGACCCATCAAATATTCATGGAGGCTACTGTGATAAGCAATGCATAAGCAGGGATTGATCCATCTATATTGGAAATGCAGTTGTCAGGAAGATGGCCTTTATCCATCTGTTAACACACTGAGGGGAAATACGCTCAGGAAGTATACATCACATTCTTCTAAACCAGGGTTTCATAAATATCTACTGGCTGTGTGACGGAACAGAAAGTGGTTGCTGGATTATCAGTACTTGGACGAGACATGGATGTGTGGAGAAGATAACGGAGAGGCTTTTATCCAGTGGCAATTCTAGGATTTCAGTTTAAGGGGAGTTGAGTCTCTTACTGGGTTATGAGATTGTGTTGGTAAAGGTATGGTTTTTGCTTAAAGTGTGAGAGGTTGCAGTTCAAAACTCTCATAACTCACAGTTCAGAGTCAGTGTATATCTGTAGCAGAACACATTTGGTTGTTTTGTCATTTCATTACAGCAGAGAGCTGGCCACGATTGAGCACTGTGTATGAGAGTATGCTATACGAATACACTACTGGTCGAAAGTTTGGAATAATTAAGATATATATATTTGAGAGAAGTCTCTATGCTCACCAAGGCTGCATTTATTCATTAAAAAACAGTAATATTGTGAAACATTGATAACTATAAGAAATGTTTCTTGAGGACCAAATCAGCATATTTGAATAATTTCTGAAGGATCATGTGACACTGAAGACTGGAGTAAAGATGCTGAATATTCAGCTATGCATTACAGGAATAAAATATATTCAAAGAGAAAACAATTATTTTAAATTGCAATAACATTTTACTGTATGATCAAATTTCAAAAACATGAATTATTCCAAACTTTTGACTGGCAGTCAGTAGCTATTTTAGGATATCACATTAAAAAACGCTGGAAAGAATAGCGAAGATGCGCATAAACTTTAAAAATGTGCATAAAAAACTTATGCAGTCAACTTAGTTGGACCATTCTTTTAAATGTGATACAAAAACATGCACAAAAACTACAATGAAAACGCTTTTACCGAAAAAATTCCTTGATGTGCATAAAACTAACAGCGTTTATTGTGCTTCATCTGCGTGCTCTGAGGCGCAAGTGATTTATTATATATTTACAATAAGATTCATTAGTTAAACACTAGTTAATGTATTAACTAACATGAACTAAGCATGAGCAATACATTTGTTACTGTATTTACTAATCTTTGTTAACATTAATAATGTATTAGTAAATGTTGAAATAAACATTAACAAAGATTAATAAATGCTGTATAAGTGCAGTTCATTATTAGTTTGTTAACTAATGTTTAACTAATGAACCTTGTAGTGTTACAGAAAATTATTATGTGTCTTCTACTGCAGCAACTTCCATGTGGCGATTTTGTTCTCTTTGACTCACTGGATGGAAACACTGCTTTATTCACAAATGTTTGGTGTTTCGTATATAATATTGACCAATTGAATTTGGCTTTAGATATGGAGTCAGATTTACTTTGGATTTCTGTCCACATGGAGAATCTGACAATCTGCCAAAGAAGTCTATATGGTGAGTGATTTTTAAGCACACAGAAACAGCTGCAGTGCTTCGCTCGCAAGAGGCGACAGTGTCTCAAAGGGTCCATATTAGTGCTGTGAGCCATGACGTCCTAGCGTGGCCTCTGATACCGCTGAGGCTCCGTAGAGAGCTTATGCAGATCCTTTCCTGTAGCACTGAAGGATGCTGGGAATCTCTCTACAATCATCTCTCGGAGAAACAACCCTTCTGGCTTCTTTTTGTGGGATGATGCCGAGACTAATAAAGGCCTACCCAGATGTCCTGAGCTCAGTGCTCCACTAATCCTCTTTTCCTTCACTTTCTTCTCTTTCAGTTCTCTACTTCCATCGGTACCGAGTGTGTCCTGGTCAAAACTCATCCTACATGCTGGGGGATCCCTGCCCGGATTGAAGGGGTACACGTAGAAGGAGATTAGTTCTCTGATAATGCAGGGATTCTCACCTGGCTGTCTGGCCTGCAGCTGATTGCAAAGTCAATGGATTTATCTTTATAAAGCTGCATAAATCGATAAAACCAGCGGAGATTTGCACAATTTTAACAGAGCAGTTGAGCTTTAGTTATGTAGGATCACAGATCTATGAGACAAAACTAAGAAATGAATTTGTTTCAAATGTAGGAAGGCATCACATGCATTTAACGGTGACTCAAAGCTGTACTTGTACAGGCGTTTTTCTGTAAGTGACAAAGTCACCATGAAATCAAAATTCTTTTTTTTCTTTCTTTTTTTTAATGGAATATTGTAGTATTTATTATAAATAATTTAGCCATGCAGATCTTTTTTTTTTTTTTTTTAACTTCCTCTACCTCTTGCAGCGATATCTCTTCTCTTCTCCAATGACGTGTTTACTGGCGTGAGG
Organism: Zacco platypus; assembly: GCA_038088235.1. Taxonomy (NCBI): domain Eukaryota; kingdom Metazoa; phylum Chordata; class Actinopteri; order Cypriniformes; family Xenocyprididae; genus Zacco; species Zacco platypus. Next base: position 6,817,271 of record CM076064.1, on the reverse strand, counting down.
GCGGGACAAATTGTCACTCACATGAAATCAGCCAATAGAAAACCACAACAATCCAACCATCTCGACTGGACAAAATCAAGGCCCGCCCTACATTTTTTTTTTTTCCTGGTTTGTGAAGCCATTTCACTCGGATGCTCGGATATGTCACAATAGGAAAGAAAAGACTATCACAACTTCCGATTCATGCCAACTTTAAAGGTACAATATGTAAAATCTTTATATTAAAATATCAGAAAACCACTTGCACAGTGTTATATATTTCGATCAGCTGTGTACTTGCATTATCCTAAATGTTTCCAAGAATTTGTAAATTCAGAGAAAATCACAATTTTAAATAGTGCCCTGTCCCTCTCTTGTCACTTGACGCCTGTCAATGACGTAATATCTGCGTTATCCCTGGTTTCTGCTTGTACTGCATAGTAACCATGCCAACAGACACAGGCAGCTGCGTAACGTCTAACGGCACGCTGCTGTTGTTTCGTTCAAACATTATGGACCCTGGCAATCAAACTTTGGGCTTTGAGCTTTGAGCTTTGCGACAAACTTCGACTTGACAGAGACGGCGATCTTGCACGTTATGAGACAAGGTAAGACTAGTCAATGTTATAAAGCTCAACACGACGAAGTGTTAGAATATCATCAGTATGACATTCTAATGTTAATCTAGCTTACTGTTAAGTCTCATACAGACAACAAACTAATACTAAACATTACAACTTTCAACATACTCAAATGCAGTTTAGTATGAAAGTGTAACATTAGACCAAGTGAAACAGTGCTGCGTTACCTCACAGTTTTTATTAGTCAAATAAACTGACCTTTATATAGTATTTCAGCACTTGCGAGTAGTTCGGCACAATGAAATGTCCTCGTTTCTTTATATCCCCCGTGACTCGCGTGTGCCACTGATATCTGTCTCTCATTAGCAATCGCGTCCGCGATTCTCGGCCATGCCCTGCTTCGTGTTTGAAAAAAACATGCATTCACTCATCCATAAACATTATTTCCCCATAAATATTATTAGATCCATCAGCATGACGACAAGTTCCATGATTCCATATTCACTGCATCATCAATCTACGCCTTTGTTTTGAAGTGTTTAGCGACCCCTAGTGGACAAAAAAAACTACATAGTGCACCTTTAAGCTAATAAAATTAAAACAAAACAAAAAAGTATTTATTTCTTCATAGATTTTCTAGCTAGTACAGGATAATGTTTGTTTACCTCATAAAAGCTAAATGCTTTTTGATTGTTTGCGAAAAATTTGAACAAAGTATTTATTAAAAGATCCCATAAAACGCCCTAAACGAAAATGAAAAATTGAAAATTGTGTCATCATTTACTGACCCTCAAACATTTGAAGGGTCCCATTGACTTCCATAGAATTTTTTTGTTGTTGTTGTTTTCAAACTGTCAAAGTCACTGGGGTCCATCAACTGTTTGGTTAACCATATTCTTCAAAAAGTCTTATTTTGTGATCAGCAGAATGAAATTCATACAGGTTTGGAACAACTTGAGGGTGAGTAAATGATGACAGAATTTTAACTTTTAGGTGAACTACCCCTTTAACACAGTTGTAGTGCATTGATACACATGACATTGCAGTGAAAATGGCTTGACACATATGTAAACATTACTCTCACAATCTTTGTTTTCTGCTGTAGGAAAGTGTCCTCTAAAACCTCAAAGCTTACCTCCTTGAAGTTGAGCAATGAGTGCAGTTCCAGAATAGGATAAATACTGCAGTCATATGTTTTGATACCTGGGTCTGTCAGACGGCTGGTTTGAGATGAGACGGCATGACGTGTGGATGTGCGCCAGATGAATTTCTGAGGACAAACGAAGACCAGAATCACCTGCATCAGGTACAAAAAAACGCCCTGTCAGTCACTTCTGAATTAAAAGGCATTTGGTGAGTGTACAGCAACAATGGAGGAAATGTAATTATGTTTGACAGGTTGCTTGATAGAACATCGGAGCCATAGCTAAAATCTGTGTCCATCAGCTGTTTTTAAATATGAATTTTCTTTTCAAACAGCCTGCTTCAGGTGAATAATTTATCATGAAAATTCTTCACATTTGTCAAGTGTGAAAAACTGCACACAACACTTTTTAATTTGAATAATGAAGAGAAATATTTTCACTCATTGGAGGACAGGAGGGGAAGTTCATTTGATTCATGTTTCCAAATTGTGTTGATACTTTTGCTTTAATCAATTTATTTACCGACTAACATGCATACCTCAGGTGAATATAATATTGAGGGATATCAAAACAAGTGGCCATATGTAAATTTACCATTATGTAGGAGTTTAGAATGGAGATCTGGTTCATTGACAGGTGTTGTGTTGGTGCTTGGAGAAATTATAACAATCATTAAATGTATACAGCATGTTTGCGCACAAAATCTATTAGAATACTTAGTAACTTACATTTAAAACACAATAATGTCAGTGTCTATTTTGAATACAGGTCTTTTGAACTAATCAGTTGAGTGTTTGATTCAATGACTCAATGACTCGCTACTTGTTTTGGTCCAGAATTAATCTTTTCAGAAAATGATTCAATACTTCCTCATAACAACAGTCAATTGCATAATTTTGAATTAATAGGTTTAATGAATGATATAAATAGTTAATTAGGTATTTATATCCTGAAATTGAATGACTAAACAGAATTGAATGTTGAATTGTACATTGTTTCCACAGTTATTAGCGTCCTTCTCGCCATACAAGTACTAATTCATATTCCTTTGAATTCCCCAGTCATTTCTAGGCTCCAGACATGGCCCATTTTAGTGAGGATGAGTCCATTATTCAGGCTGACCTCTGAGGTTTCAAACTCAAATTATGAGGCCCAATGGGTGGAGCCAAAATCCCCCGGCACCCCCTGGCCTGGGTTACCCTCTCGCCTCCTTAAGAAAAATGAAATGCCTTAAGACGTGGCTGTAGCTTGGGAATAATAACATGAATGCAACTCAAGGGAGGGGGTAGAAATCCTGTTAAATGGGACATGTTGTGCACCTTCTTGGAGACAAAGACAAAAGAAAAGCAAAACAAATCTATAATTGGCCTGTTACATGTTCTGAATTAATTACATACATCTAACGGCTAATGTTTGTCATGTTTAAGCACTGAAATCCCCCAAGAGAAAAATGAAGTCTTGGGATTTCAAAGTTACTTTTTCAGAACTCTCCATTCTTCAGAAAAACTTTGAGCTTAAGAGTATATTTCACATCTAACCCTATGTAGCAATTTGCTATAATCTGAAGGCACATTTGTTCTAAGAGCCGCAAATAGAAGAAGGAAATGACCTACTTTCACTTAAATCATCTATTGTTTTCATTGCCACAAGAGTTAACATCATGCACCACTCGGGCGGAAGCTTCAAAAGTCATAAAGAAATTAATTTAATCCCCACAAGACTCTTGTAATAGGACAGGTAAAGACTCTCCCCAAACTGTATTCCAATGAAATATCATGTTTAAGATATATTTCTCACTGAGGTAGTCTGACACGCCACTTTGTCAAACTCGACTACCTATTATGGCGAAGGCAAACTTCTTTGTTCCAAGAGGATACGGACATATCGCTCTTGAATTGCTGAAACTTAGAGGCTCGTTTCGTGTCTTTCTTTGAGTGCAACTTTTGAAAAAGAAGAATTGAAATGACTAAGATGATGGATTGCTGCTTTCAAATGTTTGTCATATTAAATTGAATTCCTCTCATAGTTGGCAGTATTGCTCTTTGTACGCGTCAGACTTGACTCAGTCTATTGTTAGGTTTCTTTTCATTGTGTTGCCTAACACAATGTGAAAGCAAAGTCTCTTTTTGATCACTTCTACGTGTGACAAACCAACACCACAACACCAGCAGAACGTTGCTTACAATCACAGATCTGAACCTCTCATGCTTTCCTGTTGTATACCTCAGTTTTTAATAAATAATTTTTACCACAATTATTTTTACTGTATTTTTAATCAGTTTTTTTTTGTTTGTTTATAGATTTAGACTATATCATTAAGTTGATTCTTCTTATCCCATTGGGAAATCATTTTTCTTCTCACTGATCTTATGTGCTTAAAACAATAAAAAATATATTTGCAGATGGAGAAGAAATAATAAGATAAAAAATACTCTTGTATGTGTTTATTTATTTGTTTTAATTAAAACAAACCCAAAAATGAAAATGAAGCTTGAGAAGAATTCTGCTTGAAACATGCTTGAGCTTACATTTACCACAACTAATGTGTGTTGATGAATGTTTATATGTGAAATTCAATCTGTTCATCATATAAAGCGATCATGTGTTTTCAGAAAATTTGGATTAAACCGCTTGATACATATGGATTACTCTTACGATCTCTTTATGAACTTTTTAAAGCGTCAAAGTGTTAGTTGCGTTCGACTGTCAATGGAGGCACAGAAAGCTCTCAGATTTCATAAAAAAGATCTTCATTTGTGTTTTGAAGATGAACGAAAGTCTTCCGGGTTTGGAATGACATGAGGGTGAGTAAATGATGACAGAATTTTAATTTTTGGCTGAACTATCCCTTTAAGTGTGTGCATGTCATTTCTACATATATATGCTTAACATTTTTCTACTGTGGGCCAGTAATTCCTTGCCCTCTGTGGCGTGTACCTGTGCAGTGTTAGCGTAGCAGCTAGCATGCTTATATCAGAGCCTAATGAACAGATTAGAGAGGAGGCTATGGGCCAATTAAAAGCAATGAGAGTGTTTTGCTGACGTCGCAGTGTGGCGAGGTAATTAACACCACTGCCCTCTGACGTGCCCCATGAGAAAAGCCCTGACACAAACACACACACACCTCTAGAATGCTGTCTAAGGGGAAATGTATTGAACGTACACTTTCACCTTTCTGTGGTATCTTTCGCACAAGCTCTTGTAGATGTTTTTGAAACACAAATGCACACACATGCAATTTAAATACTCCCATTGTTTGGCAGTGTTGTAGTTCAATGCTTATTTTGAGTGTGTGTGATGCTTATCAGTGACATACAGAGTGCAACAAAGTTTTGTTCCACTCCACCTCAAGATTTATGTTGTAAAAGCGTAAAAATACTGCTGATAAACGATAATGATCAGAGTTCAGATAAATCCAGTTGTACTCATTATTTGTAGCTGACAAAAAAAAAATGAAGTTGGGTGTTGCCTCAAAGCAGCGGTACATTGTCAGGAAATGCCCCTTTTTTGTGGTGTCAACAATATAAACAACAATATATATATATATATGAAGTTTTACAAATGTTTTCTTTCAAATCAGTGGTTTGGAGCGTGAATGAAACTCCCAAAGTCACACAAACCATTGAAATTTTAACACTTATGACGTAACAAAGCCTCTTTTACTTAAATCACGTGACTTCAATCTCCAAGCCACTGATTTGAAATAAAAGATTTGTGAGGATTCGAAGCTTTAAGAAGCAGTCTTTTGAAATCGCCCATCAAGTCGTTATTTTGTTTTTTTCCCACACAAAAAGTATTCTCGTCCCTTCATAACATTAAGGTTGAAGCACTGATTTTATCAAAAATATCTTAATTTGTGAAGATGAGTGATTAATGAAAGAAATTTCATTTTTGGGTGAACTAACCCTTTAAAATGTGTTGTTCATGTGATGCAAACAAATAAAACTAAAAATCATGCTGGCTCTCATACAGGTAATTTGACAGTCAGTTTGCAGTTATGAAATGCTGCCGTCCTACTGAAACACACAGGTAAGTAAACGCATGCCTCCCACACCAAAGACACTCTATTAAGTGCATGATAAGAGATCATATTACTTCTTAACCACCTAATCAAGGCCTGGGGGCGACATAAAATCACTTTAAGTCCCCTTGTCTGCAATTTTGTTCGTAGAGAATCCATACCCTAAAATAACTTTCCTTGAGATTTCCCCTTAAGATCTCCAAGGGGGCTGCTGGCATTTGTCTAAGAGTTCATTTGCTTATTATGTACATAGTGTATACTAATTCCATTCTGAACTCTATATAGGGTGAGTAGATTTAACTGCAGCGCTCGGCGTGGAGGCGTTGCTTTCTCTGAACTCCTCAGGTTTCTGCTCACCATGGAGACCGACCACTTATTCCAGCTCACGGGTGTCAAATCACACTTTAATCCCCGAATCTGCTTGCTGCAAATTGCAGGGTAACACAGGAGAAACGATTCGGTGCTCTCATTGTTTTTAAAATGAAGCAGAGAGTGTGTTTATCACCAGTGTTGGGTGGAATCTGATCATTCCTCACTTGTTCTCCCACTTTTACAGCCCGGCGCCATGGTCCATGTCTCTATTTCCCCCCACATTTATTTGGTTCCAGAATTCGTGGAAAGCTAAACTCCATAATTTGCTTCATCCCAGTACCGCCCAGCTGCGATATTGACTTGCGGTTTTTCAATCGCGTGGTCGTAGATCACAATTACACCAAATCGTGTGAAGCCACCCTCAGCTATCGGAGTTCACTGTGTGGGACCTGGTTTAAAGACCACGTGTCTTGTTCTAACTTGTAGGCCTGTTGCTGGCCCTTTCGTCATATGCCTGCACAGAAAGAAAGAGAGAGGAGGGGCAAAAATCTGACTGTTTGATTACTATTGGAAAACTCTGTACGCACGTGTATGTGTGCAAAGTCAATGACTTTTCGAACAGGCGAAGTCAAGTCTGGCTTAAACGCACCAGTGGCTCCCCATTCCCCTCTCTGCAGGTGCCCCATGCTTCTTTGTCAATTTAGCCAATTATATTTTCATTATTTAGCTTTTCATTCCCATTAATAAAATTGGCCAAGATTAATGAAGAAAACACCCATAGTGTAAATTATCCGTGACGAGCGCCGCTTTTTAGGGACTTGCACGAAATCTAGTTTGGCTAATTGTATTTCATTCGAGGGAAATACCTACGGCATGCATTTCAGAAGGGCAGATAAAAGCACTTTCGAATGAGAAAGAATAGGTGAAGTCTTCGTAGAGAGCTGTATAAGAACGGAGGCAGAGGTTTTATAAGAATGCACTCTGATTTTGCTATGTTGCGAGCAAGAGGTTAGAGAATCTGATCAGTGATTCAGCACGTATTACTCCTATTAACTACGGAGGGAAAGACAAAAACACATTTCTTTTCACCTTCTCTGTAACCTCTGAGCATAATAAAGTCTTTAGCGCACCCGCTTCTTGAGTAAATTGAGGTGTATGGAGCTGATGAGATCAGATCGGTGTGGTAGGTTTTGAGTTGTGCTTCATGAACGCCAATTTTTATGTTGAACAGTTTCTGATGCAATCATCCTCAGAAATTTAGTGGATGGAGGGCAGTTTTTATTTTTTATTTATTTTTTTTATGTTCTTTGGAATACCACACATAAAATGTCCCATGAAGTCAGATATCATTGATGTAGGTGTCTTGAGAAATTGCACCTGTCTTTATGACAGTCCTAGGACCTGTAAACAGCAAAAAAGGCATATTTATACTTAGTCGTTTTATGTGTATTGATGGATCAGATTGCTATCATTCCATTTACACTTGGTCGCATAAATGTGTCACCACAGAATGGATATAAATCCCCATGCTATACCATTCATTTGTGGATTGCGGACTCTCAAACCATCTTTGGTAGATGTAAAAATGGCACTACTATTCAAAAGAAATTCCTACGTTTATTCAGCTAGGATGCATTCAGTTGATGAGAGTAAAGACAAATGTAATGTAACAAAAGATTTCTATTTCAAAAGAATGATGTTCTATTGAATTTACTATTCATCAAAGGATCCTAAAGAATGTATCAAAAAATATTAAGACACACAACTGTTTTCAACATTGGCAAGAAGTCAATAAGTCAAATGATTAATTGTGATTAATCGCATCCAAAATAAAGGGTTCTGTTTGCATAATATGTGTGTGTACTGTGTATATTTATTATGTATTTATAAATACACACATATGCGTGCATATAAAGTATATAACAAAAATGTATTATTTTTATGTACAATATTTATATAATTATATATAAATATAAATACATGTATACATGTAAATATTTCTTAAATGCATGTCTGTGTGTATTTATATACATAATAAATATACACAGTACACGCACATATATAATGTAAACAAACATTTATTTTGGATGCGATTAATCGCGATTATTCGTTTAACAGCACTAATAATAAGAAATGTTTCTTGAGCACCAAATCTGAATATTACAATAATTTCTGAAGGATTATGTGACATTGAAGACCTGACTGAAAATTATTAAAATGAATTTTCGCCATCACAGGAATACATTACATTTTAAAATATATTCAAATTGAAAACAGTTGCTTTGAATTATAATGCTATTTCATAATATTAATGTTTGCACTGTATTTTGACCAAATAAATGCAGCCTTGGTGAGCAGAATAGACTTCTTTCAAAAACATTAAAAAATCTTACCGACACCAAACATTTGGATGGTAGTTGGTCTTATCATCGAGTACTTATCCATTTAGTAAAAGTGCCTTATGTAACTAAGTTTAAGCACCCCGAAAGTGTCAGATAAAAAGTGAATAATTTTGCACTTTCATGATGTGTTTGCATGACAGAAAAACAAGGTTAGAGTTAGCAAAATTGTGGAAATGTCTGCACCTCTAACTTTGGAAGGAAAAACAAAATCATGGTTTATTATTCACTTTCTCTGTAATCTCTCCATAAAATGCTTAAGTGTTTAGAGGACTCGCGTCTGAGTAAATTGAGGTTCATGAAACTGAAGCAATCATGTCAGGTTGTGTTGGACTCCAGTTCATTTTTTGAACAATTTCTGAAGCAGTCATTCTCCAAAATGTCCTCACAGGACAGGGTGAAGGGCAGTTTAATCAATAATTGACAGATTATAGATTGAAAACAGCCTGGATGAATGAGATGAGCTGCCCTTGTGTTTTGGAAATTTCTTTTTGTACGCCATCACCATTGACTCCCTGTTGAAAAGTTACACCTATCTGAGGGTTAGTTAATGAGGACCACCTTCCTGTTTCTGTGGGATGGTGTTGTACAGTAAGCGATGTGAATGTGTGTTTACTGATAGTGTTAATGAGGTGTTGCCAAAGCAATACAGTAGGCACCGTTCCAACACCCATACTGCAAATCCTGGACGCGAGGAGCTCGAACTCTGTTGAACCGTCAGTGCAAATGAGCCGGTGTCATGTTTTGTTTACCATTTTTTCTACCGAGGTTGATGCGCATTTTCATTGTTTTCTGATAATTTTCATTTCCTTCTCTTTCTGAAATGGTTAGGTCAGATATATCCAAACTTTCTAGCTGTCTCAAATTTTTCCAGTCACAGATTTTAATTTTCCTACCCAATAAAAGTAAGCAGCGCAGTTCACCACAGGGCTCAAAACACTCTCTCCACCTGTTCCTGCAGACTCTACATAAATCCGTGTGTACACAGCACACAGTGCTGATTTCTCTCATTGTCTGTCTTTTCCTCTCTCCCTCTTTCTCTTGCTGTAAATCGAAGTAATACCTAGATCATTTCTAATTATTCCAGCAGATTGAATTGATGAGCAGACGCTCATAGTAATGAAACTGCTGTAATAGACATATTTCTCTGAGCTAAAGAGCAAAAATTGTTCATAGGTAATTATGTGTAGTGTGTTATGCGTAATGGAGCTTGAACATGGATGTAATGAGCTAATATATGAAGACATTTAATGTCAGGAGAGATGCGTGTATCAGAATCATAAGCAGTTTTCCAAATGACGTTTGAGTTGCAGTTACTAACAGAGGATGTCTGAGGTTTTATGCACTGATTCAGATGATAATGAAATCTGTAGTTTTCAGGGTGATTGGAGTACTTGATGCATGGATGTATGTGCTATAATTCTAACATTGGAAAATTTTGATTTATACGTATACCATTCAAAAGTTTGGGTTGGTAAAATTTTATGTTTTTGAAAGAGTCTCTTATGCTCACCAAGGCTGCAAAATACTGTAAAAATGGTAATATTGTGAAATATTATTACAATTTAAAAGAACAATTTTCTAGTTTAATATATTTTTGAGGTGTAATTTATTCCTGTGATGGAAAGATGAATTTTCAGCATCATTATTTCAGTCTTCGGTGTCACTTGATTTTTCAGAAATCATTCTAATATGCTGCTTTGCTGCTCAAGAAACATTTCTTCTTCTTATCAGTGTTAGAAACCATTATCTTTTTTTTTTTCTGGTTACTTTGATGAATAGAAAGTTTAAAACAACTTTTGATCAATTTAAGGCATCCTTATACTGAATAAAAGTAGCGTTCATTCAAAAAACAAATTAACCCCAAACCTTTGAACCATAACTTGTGTTTTATATATATATATATATATATATATATATATATATATATATATATATATATATATATATATAGTTAATATTATATGAGTTTTCTTTTTTCTCTCTGAATTTCTACTGAAAATGAGAAAATAAGTGGCTGATTTGGATGGGATTAAAATCAGAAAGTTGGTACTCAGATGGTAATTATTTTACATGTGATGTAATTGCATCATTTACAGGCTCAGTTGGTGATTTTATTGCTGTCTGAATCAGAAATGTTGATGTTTTTCTCCTACCACACATGAGAAAATTCCTGGCCAAACTACCTAATGTTTTTGAATCAACAGCAGGGTTGTGTGGTAATTTAATTCCTGTCCGAATCAGTCATCTCTCGATTACATGGAGCAGTTGGCCCAAAAGTGTTGAAAATCTTTTTTGACTTCTGCCGTAGGGCTGCTGTTTGACTCTTTTGAAGGTAATGGCCAGTTGGGTATTGCTTGTTTCAGAGAACTATCGCTACTTAGTGAAGCTTTTGGAGTGACAACCACAGTTAAAAATCGGTGTAATTTCCTTAAATGGTTGTTTAGTTTTAATTTAGCTTCAATTAATTAATTAATTAATTGCTATTTGAATGCATGATTTATAGGTAACACTTCGATTGTCCCCTTTAGACATTCTAGTAACTTTGCAACTACATGTCAACTAACTCTCATTACAGTATTAGTAGACTGTCTGCTTAATATCAGCTAACATTTTTGCATAAGTAACTTTGCAGATACATGTCAACTCATTCACTTGAACACTAACCTAACAGTCTACTATACTTTAATGAGAGCTAGTTGACATGTAATGTCTCTAAAGTGGACCATTGAAATAAAGTTTAGCGATTCTTATCACAGAGGGGCCATTATTTTTATATATATATATATATATATATATATATATATATATATATAGAGATAGAGAGAGAGAGAGAGAGAGAGATAGCGAGAGAGAGATAGCGAGAGATATAGATAGAGAGAGATAGAGAGAGATAGCGATAGAAGAGAGATAGCGAGAGATATAGATAGAGAGAGATAGAGAGAAATAGAGAGATAGATAGAGAGATAGCTCTTTGGGGAAAGCTAGTTCTGTCAAAACAGGACTGGACCAGGTCTGTTTCTTGATCGAACTAAAGCAGATATTTCATTTGGTAATATTTTGATATTAAAACAGAAGAAAAAAGTACCTGTGAAGATTTGATAATATAAAAAATGAACAGCCATAGACGGCTGAAGCTTTGAAATAAAAATAACAAAATCACATCCGTCTGTGAACTTGGGTTCTTCATCTCTGATTTTTCGGCGTCACTTTGTCTCGTCTCTCTGTTCATTCGGTGTAATCTCTTGCTTTCTCCATGTCTCTCTTTGTGAACTTTGCAGCTCAAAGAATTTTTATGTTGTTAAAATCACAGATGCTCAGTGTCACAATACACATCCGATACAAACCCTTCAAACTCTTTATCTCGCTCTCTTGCTTAAATTCATAAAAAAAATAAAAAATAAACACCTGCGGCTGCGGAGAACTCCCAGAACGCTGGGCCACTGTAATATTTAAAGCCGTAACAAAGTTAGAGGGTGACATTTGGTGTCAAGAGACACTGGGATAAAGAGGCTGTGATATTTTGGGGCCCTATATATGCCAGTAATTCCGTCAGTGTGTGGCTTTGCCAATAAGAGAGAGAAATTTGATATTTGATGATAAACGAAATGAGATTACTCAGGGCCCATAACTGAAGACTGTCAGAGAGAGATGGAGTGAGTGATTGCTCTCTTTTATGCATGAGTGCTGTTATTCCATCAGAGCTTTTCCTCTGGAAGGTCCCAACTGTTGGCTCTGTTACACAGAGGTCGTTTATTGCTTGATGTGCAAAGTGTCACCAAACAAGATTTATGTTACCAAATCATTATTGCCGGGATATTTTTGGAGCAAGAT
>CM076064.1:6682500-6802500 GCA_038088235.1 Zacco platypus | reverse complement strand
TGTTATAAATACTGTTACGTGGTACATGCATGACAATTAAAGTACGATTTAAAGATATTAAACCAAAATCTGTGTAAGGAATGGTTTACACTAAAAAAAAAAAAATCATTGAAATTAATGAAAATGTAATTTTTTGCCTTATTTTTTTTCCAAATACCGATTCTGTTATTTGTCGTAGAATATAAAGTAGATATTTTTTTATCTTTATGTGGTTATTTTCCATATAAAACTGGCAAAAAACACCATAAAATATACCATATGAATCATAACTATATCCCAAATCTTCTGAATTTGTGAAGCTCTGAAAACTCATTCATGATCACATTGGGGATTTTCGATTAAAAGCAACTTAAAGGGACAGTTCACCCCAAAAATTCTATTTTTACATTTACCTTCTAGTTGTTCCAAACCTGTATGAATGTCTTATGCTGAGCACAAAAGATATTTTGAAGAATGTTTGTTACCAAACACTTCATGGAAGCCAGTGACTTCCATAGTATTCCCCCCAACTATGGAAGGGTGTGTTGTAATATAGTAGTAGTAGTATACTTGTAATATAGTGCTATAAGTCATGTGTACTACATTTTGGGTGTTTTGGGGGTCATTTTCTGATCTTTTGGGGACTGTATGAAGATAGAACAGCTATTGTATATAAAGTATAAAGAGTAAATGATGACAGAATTATATCTGGATGAAGCATTCCTTTAAAGCTAAGGCATGTATCGGTTAAGATGACATTGCATGATGTATACAGTGAAACCCATTATACAATTGAACTCATGTAAAGCGCCGTCATGCTTGAATTGCCAAGTGTCACTTTTAGAACGGCAGGTGGTTAAAATATTTTCCAAAGTTTGTTGATTTAAAAGCCTCTTTTTGCGCTGGATTTGAAACTGTCAGGCCCTCCGTCTGAGGCTAAGTGTTAAGTAGACAACAGTGAGGCAGGTGATAAGAGATGGGCTTTTCATCCCCTCACAGAAGATCAAAGTTTTTAAACCACCATGGATCTCACGCCAGAGAGAGACAGACAGAGACAGAGACAGAGAGAGAGAAAGAGGCTTGATGTATTTTTGCTATCACATCTCCAGTTATTAGTCTCCTGCACCAATCCATCCAGTCAAATTAACTTACGGCAGAATGAGTGGGTGGGTCTGTTTTGATCGAATCGGTATGCAGCTTTGGCTCAAATAAATAGCACCAAAATGCAGGTGGCTTTTCTGACTCATTAATGAGAGCCAGTGTGACATTTTCAAAATCAAATATTGGATATAGAAGAGGAACCAAATTGAGTTTTTACTGCCAGACTTTAAGGGCTGAGGCTAAGAAAGGAAATACAGATAAAGGGTGGTGGATAAACATTGGTATGAAATAGCAGAACATGTATAGTAAACTTTTTACTAAAGTAAAAAAAGAAAAAAATGGAGAAGAAAAGCAGTAATAGCACTAGATATATAACGCCAGTCAGTGGTGGACAGTAACTTAAGTACATCTGTATTTTATCAGAGTATTATTTAGAGTACTTTTAGTTCACTGCATTTCAAAGCATAATATCGTATTTTTTTACTCCCCTACATTTCAACAAGTCATGTCGTTTCTCATTATTTTGAACTGAAGAAATCATCACCTGCTTCGAGAGGCAATAGCGATGTCCAATTCGTGAACAAACTGATCATTTTCAATGACTCTTATGAGCCTTTTATTGGGAGATCCTCTGAACTTGAGCGCAACTGATGGCTTAAAGTTAAATTCTAGGATTGATTATTGTAAAAGAAAATCATATTTATATGATGGCTGTCAGTTGTTTGTGAACTAAATTGCTGTTTAAGCCCACTGTGTAATGCTCGAATGCTCATTTGTGTATCATCGTCTCAACTTTATTTGAGTATTTCATGCACCACTGTATAACGCCAAGCTGTAGATATTTCTTTTTATACCATGGCATATATATTTGTGAAACGAGATTTTGGTCATACAGCCACTAGAGAAATATTGAGATATGAAAGAGCTAGTCATAGAGGCTATATTTGTTGACATGCTGTGTTTACTTAGCCAGCAGTGCACATACCCGTTCTCAAAAAATAACACCTCAGAACCAATGGCAGCTTTGTTCACAAGCGTTCAAATTTTACTGGCTTGCATAGGATGCATGTTTTCTTTCAAAATCCTGTTCCTGTCTCTGCCCCTCTCTACAGAGCACTTCAACAGACTGGAGAATCTCTGAATAGGCCAACAGCAGGAGAAGAGAGACCATGAACAGCTTGATAATGAGGAAGCTGATTAAGGAAATCTGTTTCTTTGCAAATTTGTAGACAAGATGGACTGTGTGGCCTCTGCACCCATTGTTGACCATCTGTAGGCATGAGGCTCCATTTGAAAGTCTTTCTTGGTGGTGAAAGGGTGTAGCATTGCCTTAGGGCATTAGTGTGTGCGCTGTGTAGGAGGACCCAGGGGATTACAACGGCTCGTACACTATCAGTTGAAATTCATTAACCCCAGCGGATAACCTCAGGAGGGAGGCAGTGAAAGCAACTGCCACTATTGCAGTGCCGAAACCCGTAATTATGCCGCCACAGGTGAGACCCTGTAGTCAATTAGACTGAAAGGGGCCCCTGCAGCAGGCTGCTGCCCCAACGGCTTTGGACTGGGAAATGGAGGCTCCCTCATGGAAAATTCCTCAGTGATACTCTTCCGTACTGCATGCTAATGGATTTCTATTATTGCAGAACAATTCAGGAAAGGTCTATCTTGTTAGAATGTACTTCACGTTCACGTTTGGGGGGCAGCTTGTAACAGAAGGACCCCCAGGAATGCTCTGTTTTATAGCCTACACTTTGGGCCAACTGAATGTGAGGGCCCTCGGATGTTTGTTTTTGTTATTTTCATTATTTTCAATCTCAGAAACAAATTAAGCATGCACAAATGATCAAAAAAAGTAAATTATTTTAATAATATTAGTAATAAAATAAGAATTAGTATTATTGATGTTATTGCTAATATTAATAATGATGATAATAGTCTTATTATTAATAATAAGTATTATTATTAGAGATATTGTAATAACAATTGTTGTCATTTTAAAAGTGCAAGCCCTTAAATTAGAATGGATTCTGATTGGCTGTTAGTGTTTTATCGTTCATCAGCTGAAAAATCGTTCAGAAAATGCTCCCGACAATATCCTTTCTCTTTCATTATCTGTGGTGTGGACAGTGATTTTCTTTTACATTTAGAATGATTTTTAGAATCATATCTTTATCGTTATCTTTATACTGTAGTTATTGTTCTTGGTGTGAATGGGTCTTAACAACACATCATTTCACACTGTACAAATTTGACACCGTAATGCGGGGCTAACACCGCAAAAGTGGCGCTAACCCTGGCGCTATATCACAGATAAGCTTTTCTTTTTTATTATTAATATTATTATTATTATTTAATATTAGTAACATTGTTTTTTGATATAATACATTTATATTGTTTATCATTACTATTATTATTTATGTCTGTCTTATATATTAACATATCTTTGCAGGTTGAATTTGATGGGTATGTATAATTTCCAAAAATGTAAGCATCCCATCTTCCTCACATCTTCATTTAACCATTTGATTTCAATGATTGATGAGAAAGTAGTCTTCTAATCATTGTCATAGTATACATTTTTAAACAGTTCCTATCTATATTTACTTTATAATCTTTTTTAATCAAAATTAATTTCAAAGATAAATGGAAAACTGATAAACTATGCATGTTATGTATTCAATTTTGCATTTAAGACTTACAATTTGACTAAATTGAGGCATGCTGAGAAACATCAGTGGAGCTGAAATCTGAGAGAAGGTCACTCCTGCAAGGTTAGTGATCGAGTTTTGACATGGGAATTTATTTGTTCCCGGAGTTCCTTTTGTTTTACATCCACACACCTGACTACTGATAATAAACATTTGACTCACAAACAGATGACAGGGGCTTTCCAGCAACCTGCATGGTTTGCAATTTAACACTGTTTGTTTTTGGTTCCCTAAGGCCGATTGAGTGTTTGTGTGTGTGTGTGTATTTGTGTATGTACGTGTACATGAGGGGAAAAAAAGAGAGAGATAAGGGATTCTCAGACTCTGAAGATGGTGACTTGATGACTCAGCAAAATGATCACAAACCATTCCTGACAACTACATAGGGGAGACCAGGGCTTGTCGTCACACTTTTTCTACTCCAATAAATTTCTCAAGGTGAGTTTATTTTTTAAGGTAAATTTCTCTGCCCTGCAAAATGCAGCGACTAAGCCAACGATAAAGCTGAGAAGATGGCTTTTTGAGCTTTTGATTGATTTTACAGTTATATTTCAACCAGAGCACGGTTGATAATCGTTTTCTTCAGTCAAAACTCAGTATTGACTAAATGTGTTCTGCATTTTGTGATCGCATGTGATGTTGGTTTCGTATAGGCACATATCAACAGAGTCCCTAAAGGGACATGGTGGTTTAAAAAATATGGGATGGGAGAATTTTTTTTTTCAATACTTTTGTGTTCACTCACAAAACGTTTGCGTTCCCTTGCAAATCTTTTGTGTTCCCCCGAGAAACTTTACATTCGCTCACAAAACCATTGCGTTTTCCAGAGAAATTTTGCGTTCACTTACAAAATCATTGCGCTCCCTTGCAAAACGTTTGCGTTTCCTCAAGAAACGTTGCATTTGCTCACAAAACCATTGCATTCTCTTGCAAAACTTTTGAGTTCCCCTAGAGAAACTTTACGTTCGTTCATAAAACTATTACATTCCCTAGCAAAACATTTGCGTTCGCAAGAGAACCTTTGCGTTCGCTTACAAATAACGC
Organism: Zacco platypus; assembly: GCA_038088235.1. Taxonomy (NCBI): domain Eukaryota; kingdom Metazoa; phylum Chordata; class Actinopteri; order Cypriniformes; family Xenocyprididae; genus Zacco; species Zacco platypus. Next base: position 6,797,668 of record CM076064.1, on the reverse strand, counting down.
AAAAGTTTTGTGATTTGCGAGAGAACGCAAAAGCATTAACATGCAATTTTTCATTCCATCTCATTTTTTTTTATTTTATTCATCATCATGTCCCTTTAGGGGCTCCGTACATATCCTGTTAGTTAACATAATGAATATGTCCACCATTTTTTTTTTTTTTTTTTTTTTTTTTTTTTAACCAGGGAAACAGTTTGCTGAACACACACTTTCAGTTTGTGACAACATTCCTAAATACCAGGGCACAGATGAGGCAAGTTGTCACAATGGGAATAAATAAATAGCAAATTATATATATATATAATTTGGCCTGAAATGGTTTACTTTGAGATAATGACAAATAACTGGACATTATCCCACCCATTACATGGCTACTTCTCAAATAAATTATTAAAAGGACATTTAATATTGATTTGAATTAAAATTATTGTATTATGTGAGAATGAATTGACTATGGAGTTATACATGATATGAAACTAGGATTGGTTGCCAGGAACAATGGTCAATTATACTGTTTAGCGGTCATTATACAAAAATATTTGACCACAGAATGCCATGATTGACCAATTAGAATCAAGTATTCCAGACAGCTGTGAAATAAATATGCAGACTGTATATGTCTATGTGTGAATGGTTTGTCGGAGCGTTGCCATAGTGAGTCAGGCCCAACTAATCCTGAGCCTGTCTTTAAGCGCTGTGTAGATAAGCTTACTGTGCAAGATTGACTTGGCAGCCTAAATACAGAAGACTGAGAGAAACAACCACGCACTGTTCAGCCTGAGGGGACCTAATGGAAATTAATGGGGTTTAAATGCCTGCGTGCGCGCGCATTTGCCTCTCTCTTAGCACCGAACCAGAAGTTTACAAAGAGCCAGGATAAACTGAAAACTCATCTTCAGGTCAACATTCCCTTAGATGTGAAGAAGAAATTAGATTATGATTCAAATCAACGTTGTTATCTGCAACCCGACGCTCCCAGAAACCCTCCGCGTGTGTTACCCAAGCCCTTCATAAATCAGACAAACTCAAAACAACAAGCGCAGGAAACTGAGAGAGCCGTTTCCCATTAAACAGGATGTGCGTCCTCGCTGCTCTGAGGGGGAATTACAGACTGGATCCGTGATGATGTGCAGCGAGTCTCTATATAGCTATTGGGAAAGCTGCCACACCGTCTGGATAAAAGACAAAGAAAGAGACTCTATCCCTGTCTGTTATTGCTCTGACAAAACTAGAACCATTGGTTGAGCCAGAAGTCATTCTTTGTTTTGGTAGCACTACTGAGGCACTAGTTATACTCTTAAAGGAAGTCAACCCACAAATGGCTTCAAACTTGGGTATGGGAAAGTTTTATACAATAATTAAGTTGAATAAATTCATTTTAAAACTTAATTGTTCAGACAGAAATAAAAAAAAATTTTTCATCGTCAAGTCAATTAAAACTTGAAAGATTACTTTATTATGCTGAACACAAAAGGAGATACTTATACTATTTTAGTATTTTCCATTTAATGGTGTATTTACAAAACGATTATATATTCATGTACAGAATCGTTAAAAAAGTTAGGAGTTCGTAAGACTTTCAAATGTTTTCAAAAGTCTCATTAAGGCTGCATTTATTTGACATAAAAATACAGTAAAAACAGTAATACTGTGAAATATTATTACCATGTAAAAAAATATTTTATATTTTAAAATGTAATTTATTCCTGAGTGGGCACAGCTGAATTTTCAGCATCGTTACTCCAGTCTTCAGTGTCCCATGTTTATGATTTGGTGCTCAAGAAACATTTCTTATTATTATCATCAATTCTGAACACAGTTGTGCTGCTTAAAAAACAGCATGTATTTGAAATAATAATCTTTTGTAACATTCTTCCTCAAACTTTTGATTGATTTGCTGAATCCTATACCCTTTTTTATACACAAACTGCATTATTTTTTTGAACAAAGTCGCGAGTTTTATCTTTGCCTAAATTTAATACAGTACAGAGGAAACACGTGGGCATCTTTTGTGAGTCTGTGTGGAATACACGAAAAACAAGTTTAGAGATGCTGGCGTTTATACAAATATGACAAAATAACCTGGTTTCAATAAAGGCATTATGCTAACATCGATGTCATGGATATCTCTGACACGGGTGAAAAATGGAAAGAGATAATATTAGCTAAATCAGCACAGCAGCGCCTGCTTCAGAAAGGAGATATTAAGAGGCGGTGGAGGCTAAATAGGGTTGTTTTTCCAGAGTACAGAGTAATGACTGTTGTGTGTGGGGAGCAAACATAATCACCTGAATGCATGCTGAAACAAATGCACCAAATTATTGCATTGAGAGAAAACTATACGTAATGGCATCATTACATCAGACTGATTCGGAGGCCGTATTTTTTGTTTTCTTCCCATTTTGTGCTCGCTCGATCTGTCTATTTTCAGATCTCCCAAACATTTCATGTTGGAGAGTTTATTTTATCCAAACAAACACACATTTTATGTCCTTTTATGATTAAAAAGAGTCAGTAATAGATTGATGGAATGAAAAAAAAGAGTGTTCCGGATGCAGCAATTAATCAGAAATTTTGAACACTCTGTGACTGCTGTTAAATTAATTTGAATGTAATTTAACACACAATGTTGTTTTCCTGATAACACGAAACCTAATTAAGAGAGTTCAGAATGCATTTGGAGATACATCACCCTTCGTAAACACATATAAACAGGGTTGCCAACTTTAAAGTTCAGCTTGGAGAGATTTTTTTTAATGGGCTTGGTAGTGACACAAATATAGATTTCAATCTTTATTCAAAATCAATTCATTTGAATGCAGTTTGCCTTGTTTTTTAGCACCATTTTAAACTTTTCTTGGGTTAAATTCAGTATTTGCTTGAATTCATTAATATTCGCTTGTTTGTGCTTATACTATTATCATTAAAGACATATTAGGATGTGAGTAAATAGAAAAAAGACATTTCAGTCATTGTCATTCCAAACCTGTAAGACCTTCGTTCATCTTCAGATCACAAATTAAGATATTTTTGATGAAATTTAATTCCCCACATTCAAGGTCAAGAAAAGTAGTAAAGACATTGTTAAAAAAGCCCATGTGTCTACAGTGATTCTACCTGAATGTTATGAAGACATTGTTGGGTAGAGACAAAATTGTTGAATAAAGTCATTATTTTTGTTTTGTTTTTGCACACAAAAAGTGTTCTTGTGGCTTCATAACATTAAGGTTGAACCACGTTGAGTCACGTTGACTATTTTAACCTTGTTTTTACTACATTTCTGCACCTTGAATGTGGCAATTCCGTTGCTGTCTATGGAGGATAAAAAAAAATAATCTTAATTTGTGTTCCGAAGATGAACGGAGGTCTTCCGGGTGTGGAATGACATGAGGGTGAGTAATTAATGACAGAAATTTCATCAAGGAGTATGAATGAGAACCATAAACTTTACCCATAGGTAAATACAAGAAAAACATATTAATGTTGCCTCTAAAACACTGTAAATGTTGTCAGTGTGATAATCAATGCACAATATGCTGTCATGTTTACCACACATTGCTGCAAATGAAGAGATTCCATTCAATTGTACTGACAGCGTTGATTTATTTAGAACTTTTGAGAACTCAATAAACCATGTGACCGCGCCGCCGCGAGATGAAAGCATGCCAAAACTCTTTTTCAATGGCTCTGGCTTGAACTCAGAACTCTACAGCGAACTCTTAAGCCACGCTAAGTGCGCCAAAAACTATTTATTTTTTGAATTTTGTAATAAAAGTTTGAACATTTGAAAGCTGAGACTTTGTTTCATATCAAAAGCGGGGTTGCCAACTTGGGCAGAGTGCCGTGTTGCCAACTCAGCAGTTTTCCTGTGGAATTGGGCTACTTTAACACTGTTGCCATGGGTTGAAGCAACCCCAAATAAAATTATATTTAGCCTCTTGAATGCAAATTTTACCAGGGGAACCCCACTAAAAATGCAGATTTTGCCCCCCCCGGAATGTGATGGGCTAGTTTTGAGTAGCAATTGGGCGGATTTTGTTGTGAAAACCTGGTAACCCTGGCAGAGTGAGTGCGAGACAGAGCCTGAAAAGCCTGTGCCTCATGCCAAATGCGTGAGAGTTGGCAACCCTGATATAAACCTTTTGCACGTTAAATTTAGTTATGTAGCATCATGCGGTAAAATGCTGCTTATCGGCCTTTTACAGCACAAGAGTATGCAGAATAGTAATAGCAAGTAAAGTGGATTTGTAGCATGATGTTTTTTGAAAACTGACAACAGACCACAGGTTAGCGCTGAACGGCGAATGATAAACGGATGTGTTTAGTACCTGATAAATCTTAGGGAATTATCACGGCAGGCAGAGATTGTTTGATGCAGGAAATGTTCCTTTCGCTATTGCGATAACAACATTAATTAATCGTTCATCACGTCGGCATTTGAAGTAGTCACAACAGCGGCATTTTGTAGCTGAATTTCTGTCACATCTCCTTCCGCTACATCTCCGGGTAAACAATTCAGTGCCTGTCGAATTGCATGAAACCTCTGTTTTCGTTCGCAGTTCGCTGTGCGTTTATTAAAAGTGCTGTAACTAAAGCACAGATTTCGTCCGCTCTTTAATGAAGGTGCGTTTGCAGCCAGACAAAAGCTGTTCATCATACAACGCCACTATCAACTGATTACGATTTCAACCACGTAGGCCAGCAGATTTGATATACTGTCTAATTTAAAAACACAGTGATGAGCCTTTCCTGCAAGAGATTCAAATGGAGGAAATTACAGGCAGGCTTGGCGTATGAGCATGTTTTTTTGTCAATGCTGGTAAATTAAAGAGTGATTCAGTATAATGGATTTGTCAGGTGTTGTCCCTGCCTTGATCCGAACCCCAAGGCGAAAAGATGATAATGCCCCGGAAACTCCATGGCAACAAGTTGGCAATCAGCGTCTGATGTGTATTACAGAATTAAACTATAGCAAAGGCTGAAGAATGTAAGGGTGTTTTTTTTTTCCCTTTGTGAGAGATTAGGCATGAATTTGATTAGACTAGATAGTGAATTACACTCACATCCACACACAATCGACACACTCACTCAGTCTGTGCAGAAATGGATCTCTTGAGCCAAGCATATGGGAAGCTGTCTCTGTTATTGGCCTGATTACTTCAGCTGTCTAGAAATCAAGCTCCAGCGTACTTACCCTCCTCCATGGGTGGGATGGAAGACTGTTTCTGGTAAACAATCAATGCAGGATAAACATGGCGTTTGCGACTCCAAGGCAACCTGCCTTCCAGCGTTTAAAGTAGTAGTCTGGCTCCGTCGCCAACAATTAACGTGTTTAAGTACACATGACTGCCGATTCCATCTGTTTCCTTGTCAGTCTGTCAACTTTTTAAACCATCTCTCTTTAGCGGTTGAATCACTACTACGTCTCGCAGCTTTTCGCCAAGTCTTCCATCCACCTTCTTCGACGTGACAGCTTTGGGGATGACTTGAAATGCATTCAGACAAACACATACATATGTTTTTCTTTTCTTTTCTTTTTTTTTCATAGAAGTACTGACAAAATGGGGACCAAAACTGCAATCTCTAGGGTGACTTCAAATTATAGTGTGGTGAAAAGTTTAGAAAGTAGAGTGCTGTAGCTCTGGTCTACTTGAAAGTTGCATTCAAGCAGACTTTTGGCAGTCTGCTAAGAGCTTTGACAGAAAAAAAAAGTTATTTGTTGCTTTGAAGGCAAAAAACCCTTGAGAATTGTGTTCTTTTGTTGCATTCTAGAAGTGGGACCCATCTAAAACAACCTCCTCTATCAAAAGAAGTAGGTCCGAAGAGCAAATCGTTGACCTGTAACCGAATACAGCAATATAGCAAAGTGCTGAGATCTTAACCTTTGTCTTTCACAGCCGTCTCTGAGGAGCCACGGCGCTGGAGGTGATTTCATTAGCGCTACAGGAGGGCACAAGGGTGGCGCGACCATGCGATGTCGTCAGTCTGGAATCACGCGGGTGGAGCTGGAAACACAAACCGCCCCATAGACCTGAAAGTCGTTACCGTACCCGCTAATTAGCTTCATTTGCTAAGAAAACAAACTGGGGCCAGATGGCGAGGCTAGCAAGTATTCATCGATCTCGAATCCCACACGAGCGCACGCATGAGTTGGAAAGTGGGTTGTCCACACAAAAGACATTAAAAAGCTAGCTCTCCTTGAGCAGACTGGTGGTTGATGGTTGAGAGAAGACAAATTAGCAGAAAAAGAGAGCGATTTGACTGAAAAGTACAATTATGGGTTAAAGACGTTTTAGGATGGAAGATTTCGGGTCTAAACATTTAACCAACAGCTCACTCCAATGGAAAAACTGATTACTCTGATCTAAAAATGTCACATCAGATATTTCAAATTGAAATGTGGTGTGCTACACCAATAAAGCAATTGATTGGTCAAATCATTTAATATTTATGACTGTTGCATTAAAAGAAGTTTTATTTAAATAGCTGAATTGGTTACACTTTATTTTAAGGTATCAGTATTACAGTGTAATTATACATTTAGTACTGAGTAATGACAATTAACTACATATACTTAAGGGGTTAGGATGAGGGCTTGATTTTGGGTTAATTGCATGTAATTATGCATAATTTCTAGTTATAACTATAATAAATACATGTAACATATGTAAGAATGTCACTGAAAAATAAAGTGTTATTTATTTAGTTTTTAATTTAATTTAATTTAGTTTATTTATACTATTTTTTAATGTGCCTATATCCTGCATATATTTATATATTTGGGGTATCTGTGCCTTCTGAAAGTCGTCTATTTACATACATTGCATTGTTTTAGTTTGTAATTCACCATTTCATGATTATTTTTGAGTGAAACTGGATATTCAAAGAGAAAAAATGTTTTATCCATTGGGAATTTATCAGATGGTGTCCAAAATAGATTCAAAACGAACTGTGTGAACTGTGTCAAGAAAAGTAATTTCAGAGGGAATAGTTATGAGTAATTTTTTTTTAAAATTGATTGATTACAGAGACAAGCATTTTTTTCATAACATGCACAATGAATTATTGACAGTAAGTCAAGGGAAGCGCATTGAGAAATAAATTAAATCAATTTTGACGTCATTTTGACCATACAAATAGTGCTGAATTCAGTGAATAATGTGCAATATATGATTCACATAGAAAGGAAGCATGTTTGATCTGAAAATAATGACAATGACTTCCTTTAAAAACGCTGTGCTTCCCTATTTCAGTGCAGTTAGTGCCTGGTTTCATTGGCTTATGTGTAATTTTGCACTGAAATACAGTGAATTAGCCCCTGTGTGCTGAGAAACGGGAATAAATAACTTATTTTTGAAATCGCTTTAAATGATTTAATCTACGATACAATTGCTTTCATTGAGTTTTCTGCCAACTGTATTACACTGTTCATTCTGCATTCTGCGTCCAACGTCTGTAACCTTGAGCATTTATAGTTCAGAGATAGTAGTTCACTATTTATGACCAGGTAGACGGGAAAGACTCCATTCTTTTTCTGGTAATCTAACTGAAGCACTGAAAAGAACACCGAATTCAATAAATAAAAGAGGGTGCACGGCTTCTCTTAATTCAGTTCCAGATCTTTGGGTGGCCAACAGCCATGAGAGGACTGGTGACAATATCCCTTTCATGCTCTACACTCATTTTAGCTAAATAACATGATTTAAGAGTGTCTGCTGGTAATCTAATCTAGTAATGCTGCTCTACTGAGACTGCGGTCGTAGCTCTTAGGTGTTTTAGTGCTTGCTAAGGCGAGTATCACTATTATTATTGTACGTGCTTTTCACTCTTAACCTACTGTAGGTATTAAATGTTAATTTGCCTTGCATTTGTGCTACAGACATGAATGTAAATTCAATTTGGTGGAAATTTATGTTTTTATGTATTTACGTTTGGGTATTTTGGATTAAGCATGTAAGCGACCATTTAGTAATGCCCTGGCAAACACCATTCCCTCATGGCAACACACTAGCAGCCCCTCAACAACCACATAAAGATGAACATTCAAAAATAAAAAAGCTTTTTTCCCCCCTCACATGCCCATTCGAACGCACATACTGTGGTCTTGCATATTGTGGTTTAAAGTAGATAGGAATTCACCGTAGCACTAGACTGCACAAGAAGAATCAGTCTGGTGATTAAAGTGCTTTTTCTGAGCATCGGATGACAGGAAGAGAGAAGCAGAGAGTAACTTTTTAATGAGAACCTCAAAAAGATGGGGGAAAAATCAGTGAGTGTCATATTAAATTACAGCAGTTTGTTTTTTAAAGGGGATTTTTTTGTTTGTTTGTTTGTTTTCAAAGCTTACACCATCTTCCTTAGAAAAAATATGTTAGATTGTTGTATGAATTCAGGTAGAATATAAGATAATCTCTTGTCAGCACTGACATGCCCAACTACTTTTGCACGACGAGTTATCCAGACAGTAGAGGGCTGTTAAACTGAACTAAAACTAAAGCCATAAAAAACTTTTTGAATATTAAAAAAGTCATCTAGGTCAAAAACATTTCTCATTAACTTTTTAACTTTACTAAAATAAATAAAACTGAAATATAAAATATATAAAAACTATTAATAAAAAATTGTCTCAGTGATACTAAAATAGCACTGGATGAGTCAAAGCTTACCTTATGTAAAATTAAATGTTCATGTAATAAAAATATTAAAGATTAATGATTATGATTTTTATTTTAAATGTCAATGATTATTATACAAATCTTAACTAGAAGAACTAATTGATTAGTCAACTTCTAATCCAGGCATCTCCTTTTAGCAAACTGTGTGATGAACTAAAAATGAAAGCCTACAGTCAGCCAAAAACTTCTAAATTTCTCTTGACACGGTTTGTTGGTTTGTTTTCACAAAGTAAATTATTTTCTGTGGTAATCAACAGAATGCTTCAGACGCTGTCTAGAAAGGGTAACTTGCATTTAACCTCAAAATACTGTTATAAATGCAGTCATATCCTGAGGAGAGGTTAAGAAAAGAAAAATGTTTCACTTCTAAGCCCCTGTTTTTTTTTTTGTCTTTTGCCTTGAGAAATAAAAAAAAGACCAGTTATACAAGGTTCAAGCGAGTTTCAGATCGTTTGTAATTTTCAAGGAGACCATCTACATTCCTGGCAAGGAGCGCAATGATAAGTAGACCAAGGTCATTTGCGTAATTTCCCTTAAAAATGTCCTCTCAGCCTCTGCTCCGTCTTTCGCAATGTCCTACCATCTAATCTCTGCCAAGATCTGAGGAGCCCATTAGCTTGCTGTCGGAGGGGTCTGTAAGTAATCGTTTGCCGTAGAGGAATGAAATTGACAAGTGCTTAAGCCTTGAGCACAGACAGAACACAATTCCCCAGCACATTTCCGATAGCTCTATAATCAGACGAGAGATAGAAAGTCACATCCTCGGCCCATCTTAAAAATCTCTATCTCTCCACCAAATGTTGCCCATCTCAAATGGAGGAAACCTTTTTTTTCCTCTTCGCACCTTCTTGACCTCTTTCTACTTCTCTAACTTTTTATGCCTTCATCAACTCTCTCGCTCTCTCTACACTGAATATTAAAATGTTCCTTCACTGCAAGTATAATAACAAAATGTTATCCAAGTAACTGCTCTGATTCCGTGAGTTCATTCAGTGAATGAATCATCAGACTGACTCAAATGGTAACTCCAAAGTCTTTTTTTAATGATTACTTAAAATGATCAAATGAGTCATTTGTTCTTGAATCGTCTACACTGGTTCTTCTGCATATGTTTGATTCATTAAAAACAGCTGGTTCAATAGAGTCATTTATTTGTGCTTTGAATTTCACTGATTGCATTATATGTTGTTGATTCCCAAAAAAAACGAACTGGTTCATAAGAGTCATTTGTTTGTGAATCGATCTGGTCGTGCATTATAATGTAAGTGAATAGAATGACATGTTTTATTTATTCATTTGGTCATTATAAAAGATGTGTTTTTGGTCTAGATTTGAACTGGCAATTTGAACCGTAAAATATGATTTATTGTGCTGTGGTGAAGTAGGTTCAGCACCGCCACTGAAAAACAATATTTTTATCTAGCCCTACTGAAAATTGTGCAGAGTACTCCCCTCCAATTTTTGTTAAATACCAATAGTCAAATACTAAAATAGTAAGTTAAATAGTCAAACAGTGGCCATTTCATAATAAAATAGAGGAAGTTTAGCATCTACGCTGTTCCAAACATAGCCATTCACAACATCAACCTGCCACCATCGTTTCTTAGCATTCTCTCTCCTTTCTTCATGTCGTACTCTCCTTCCTTCTCATTCACCCTCTCTTTCTATTACCAGTGACTTCATTGCGCTGGCGTTTAAAACACACATCAGTCACTCAAATCATAGAGCCTGGAGCTAAAGCCCAAGACCTTCGGATGTCATTGGCCGCTCTCTCGGCTTGTGTGGCGCACCGTGTGGTTGTGTGTGAGTTATGAAGATATTGGGGAGTAAATCTGAGCCCCTGGACAGATGGCAGGAGCGTCAGAGCACCCACGGAAGCGCTCTTCATTTTTATTCAGGGACAGTGTGGAAAAATGGCCATATAGGAGATAGGAGCGAGAGATGGTTAGAAACGTGAGAGGAAAATAAGAAGGCATATGGGGCGGTGGTTGGAGATTTGAGATTAAATTAAAATCTTTGTTGTAATTGTTTAGAACAATGATTAATTAACGAAAAGCTCACAATGTAAAATGTAAAAATGTTCCCTGAAAGGTGATGTAATTTATTTTTAGTTTTTAAATTCAGGTCAAACTATATGCAAGTTGATTCCTCCCAAAATGTAGAGAGTATTGGTTGGGTTCCAAAAATTCCATTCATATTCTCCATATGGTTATTAATTTTGAACAATACCTTACAAACCTTTACAGGCAGACCTACTATGAGCTACAATGTTCTTAATCAATGATATATACTTTTCTTCAAGCATTATTTCAACAGTTTTTAAATAATCATGTTCAACACTGGAACTCTAATGTGAAAAACTACATTACCCACGATTCTACAGACAAATCTCCACCAATTAGAGAATTAGGACAAGCAAATTGCGCCAAAAAAACACGTTTGCGCCCACCCACACCCATGAAGTCTCGGTACACTCTCAAACTACAATATTTTTGGTCCTATGCGTACAGTAATCAACATTTAAATCAACATAGTTTTATATTCTCTATTGTTTTTAATTAGATTTATAATTCTGAAATTAAGGCGTGCACTCTTGAAAAAATGGGCGTGCACTCTTGCGCTTTATGGCATTTGTTGTGGGTGGGACTATTTTTTAAGTAAAAAAAAAAAAAAAAATCACATTTCACTTTTAAACTGAAATGAAAGATCTGACACTTGAAAACTAGCCATTTTGCTCTAATGTTATCAGATTTATTCAGTAATTTTTGAAAGCTACTTATTTTAGATGTACATTTTTAGGATACCCGACAAAGAATTTTTGCATTGAAACTCTTTAGAAATTGAGATGAAAATGTTGGATGAAATACGAGACGCTTATATGAACATTTTTAACAATGTGTAACATAAAAAGACAAGCAAAAGAGCTCAAATAGATGTTCTAAGCCATTAGTAAAGCTCAGAGTTTTTAAAGCTCAGCTCTGATTCTCATTTCCGTTTTTTCCCGTTCCGTTCCGTTCCGTTGCGAGAGAGAAAGAGAGAGAGATATTAAACAAAAAATTTCTGCAGCAAGTGTGAAACATTGACATGTTTGTGTTTAGCCTGTAACATTCAGGTTTATTTTTGTCTGAGGTGAAGCTAACATATTCGGTCCCTCAGCCTCCTCCATTAGCTGCCACTCAGAAATACGCTCAGTGAAGCCCTACAAACACAGATGCTCATCAGAACAAAAGCCCGGAGAGAAGAAGGGGGGTTTGGGTGGGTGCATGAGCCCATGTCAGGGTCTGTGACTCAGTATATATTTGGCTCTCTGATGCTCACGTCCTGACTATTCTGTCTTCCTGTCTCGCTGACAGATTGAATTGTGACAATATTTCTGACAGTAGTCCCATGATTTCAGACATGGCTCTGGTGGTTTGAGCTCTATCTTTTTTGTTTCACTCAAGGCCTGTGTGACTAAAATCATGTACTGACTGGTTATTGACTTTATGTGGCAAAGTGCAGTTAAAGAAAAACATTAACAACAACAACAACAAATGTTTTATTTTACTGTAATGCAAATGTTTGGTTTTTGAATTTTTAAATATGTAAATGTGTATTATGATATAATATAGAGAGAAACTATTCCAGTTTTAGGTCACCATTACATGTACTGAAACTAAATTTGTGATGTTCACTTTAACACAAAGAAATCATTGCACTTGCATCTGAATAGCCACAAATGGACAAATAATGGCCCTTTACTAGATGTATTACCTCCAGAAACAGTGATACAAATTAATGCATTGGAGCGTTCGTGAAACTCCCTTAATTTCTCTTAAGAATTTTTTATCTGTCTGAGCTGCTTTGTTATTGCAGAAAATAGATGAAAACCCACCCAATTTACTCTCGATCTCTCTCACTCAAATAATATAAGATTTTAGAATTAAACCTGAGCAGCAATTTAATTCAAAACTGACCTGGGTGACCTGCGTGGTGGAGACGTGATATTAGCCGATGGAGTGGCTGTCTTTCTGAGAGAGAACGGTCTGAATAAGCTTTAATAATGAAGCACACATTCATTACCATGAGACATTGTATGTCACTTAGCTTTTTAATCTTATAGGACATCGCGATGTGTATCAACCCTGATAAGGGGCCGCAGACTTACTAAACCAAAAAACGGCCACTAAGATGTACTGTTAAATGTATGTGCATTTGTCTGTGAGGGAGAAACCAGGAAGGCTGAGAGACACACTGAAAAAGTGAGCATAGTATTACTATCATGTCCATATTCATTACTTAATTAGGTCAGCCCTTTGTTTCTTTGTGCTTTGATAAGTGCACTAGATTGCGACTAAAAGGAAGTGGGAAAAATGCATGCTTGTGTTCAGAAAAATGGGATCATTGTCCACTCTGGGTCTGTTGGAGAGCAAGGCAGCCTTCACCCATGGATTGCTGGCTGAATATCTGGAGTATATGGCACACAAAATGAGAAACACTTGTCATCATCTGATAGGTTGAAGTCGTTATTGGTTGTTTTACTTGTCGGTCAGACTTAAGGTGATGATACACCGGGCAACTTTTTTTAGCAATGTTGCTTGGGCACTTTCCCATCGAGAATAGGCAACAAATTCCTATCTAAAGTATCCAGTTAAAAATTTGTTCTCTAAGGGAAAGTGCGCTAACAACATCACTCGGCAACATTGTTAAAAAAGTCGCTCCCTTCAGGCAGTCATTGGCCAATGAGAGCTGCTATATGCAAAAATTTGTTGATTTTTGGGGTGAAGTAGGATCACCCAAAAAAAAAAAAGTAGCTTTTTAGTTTAAGAAAAAAGAAATAAAAATTGCGAATGTATGCGGAGTGCAAGAGAACCATCATACTGGCAGACACTATTCTTATATTTGTAAGAGTTGACAATATTACACGTCTCGGCTCTAGAGCAATGCTGGCTCTCTAAACGATGATAACACACTGAATATGACCGGGAGGCTGAGGAGATGAGTTTTTTATGAGTGAGTGAGCTATTTTGTGGGTATAAGAGGAAGATGTTTACAAGTGCCTCTGATGGAAAAATCTCAACGTGGAGATGAAAGAAGGGAGGGTGGGGGTGGGGGGCATAATTTCATATTTCGTCTAAGCATAATTTTCTCTCAATAGAGATTTTCACTGTTGCGCTGTGTGCAAAGTGCGCTGTTTATATACATATATATATATATATATTTATATAATTTACTGTGTATATAAAGAATTGTGTTGCTATAGCTAGGAAGCATTATTTCTTTTCAAATCTCTAAAAGAGATAACAGTAATTATGCCGGCAATTACAATTATGTGTCAGGTATAAGCCAAAAGATTGTCGACAGAGCCAGCCAGACACTACCTTTGACCCTCGGCACTGAGAAAGCATGAATAACTGACGTAATTAAACGGTTCTTTGCTCGGCCTGTCAAATATACGATCAGCCAATATCCCTTCAGCCTTTCCAAGACTCACGCTTGATTGGTCGGTTTGACTTCTTTCACTGATCCTGTCGGTGGGGGTCAGTGATGAGATGAAGCGTGTGAGGGGTGAGGAGGGGGGCACAGCTGACTGTAGATCGATATTCTGGTCACCATGCGAAGAAAAGTGGATTGGGCCACCTATCAGCAGTGCCAAACCGGATTAAAATCCTAGAGATATCGCCACACAGCCAAACAGCTTTGCTCTAGAGAGTGGCCGGCTTACACGGCAGATGGGAAACTATTAAGATGAACTCAGAGAACAACAAGGAAGTATTTTCTCTGTTTTTTTTTCTTTCTCCCTTGTTAGAGAAAAAAAAACAAAATACATAAACACCTGCTGTACCGTCAAGAGGCCCTGATGGGTTTAACAGAGGAGGAGAGAAAAGCTTGTTAAGTGCTCAAGTCTCCATGTTTCGATGAATAAATATGAAGTTTGGATGCCAGATCTCCTTAAACGCATGCAGTCTCATGGAAATTAAGCTTTACGATCTCATCTGCTGCGGTAGCCTGCGAGGCACTGTCTGTCTTGTATGTAATGTGATTCAATTTAGCCTCCGGAATGCTTTGCATACGGATGGGCCATATCCAAGTATGCTTAGTTATGAGCCATAGTTACAAATTCCCAACCTTCATCAATTAGCATTGATAATGCCAATCATTTAATGTGATGTTATCTCCCCCAATTTAGGGTTTGCAATTAAGGACTGAACTGAACTAAAACCAAACTGAATCATTTTCATAATGTCTGCTAAAGGGACAGTTCACCCACGATTTCAGATGCAACCTATGTTTGGATGACCAATGGCAGATGGGTTTTATGGATTAGCGTTAAGAAATGAGTATTTACACTTTTCCGACATACGGTAAGCAATTAAATCATTCAAAAAGACTCAAAAGAGTCTTAAACGCACAAGTTACTAGTTTATTTATACTCTTGAGACTTAAATTCGCATGCAGTTAAAGATTCATGTTCAAAACAATGTTTTATGGGAATTTTGTATCAAAATAAGACTTGCTAAAATGCAGGGATCTGGAGTTTAAAATTCCATTTAAGAAGAATGTTTTCAGATAATCATTAAATAATACCCTTGTGATTCCCATCGCAAGACAACATTTGTATTGCGATCACATCCACTTCTATCGCTTCTTTCTTTAGGCTCTCATGTTCAGCATTCTCACTTTATCCAGACCCCAGATTGCCTAACTCACAGCTTTCAAATGGAAGTCTGCCTCTGATAGAAAGTCTTTTCTCCTCCCCTCATCCCTCTCTCTGAGAAAAGGGCTGAATGGAAGATGCTCCTGTGGCTTCTCTCCTCGTCTTTATCATTACAGCTTCCTATTACCTGCCTCCAGCCCCAGAGATAGGCTGCCTGCGGTGCACCATGGGAACTGCTCGGTTGCCGTGCATTGGGATGACTTCTCTACTGATGTTTTCCTGCTAGGGCCTCTTCATTCTGTCAGTTCTGCTTTTCTCCGCTGCTGAGCTTCCTTCCCCAACTCCCGCTCCGTGAACATAGATGAGGTATTGTCAGCCCGGTGTTTGGTATGGCACTTGCGTGTAAGCACGTATGTGTGTGCGCGCAAGCGTTCCAAGTCCAGCGCTAAACGATTGGTTACCTCGAGAACATTGCGTGCTTTCTAAATAACCGTGACAGGCTGCGAGAATGCACTCTAATGCCACATTCAAACTGATATTTTGTCTCTCTCTCTGCTTATTTACCTCATTTTAGCATGTATAAATGCGCGTCCGTTTGTGTGTATCTGTGTGTGCGCGCGGACGCCGCTGCTGACTCACCCTGTGTGTGAAGCTCAGTGTGGCTCAGGGGCATGAATAAATACATTTCTCGCTGGGTTAATTGCGTGCTGGTGGCCCGGTGCACACCTCTAAGAATGATGGGCCTCGCACACACACACACGCACATAAAGCACACACACCTAAATCTCTTTTAACCTTCGTTGCACTTCAAGCTCGATGAATCAGACGCTTACCAAATGCTCGACTGTCCTAATCTAGGACACCGTCTTTTCTCTCCCTCTCCTCTCTTCCTCCTTTAATCCACTCTTCTGGCTGTCACATCCTGGAATTCCAGAGCGGTGGAGGTTTAATATAACGGCAGGACATTTTTGATGATATATACAAGAGAACAAATGATAAAAATACATCTTTATATATAAAAATAATTAATCTATTAGTTTCTGCATCCTCACACAACATTAGTTCAACCAATGGAATCGGTTTGGGGCGGGACTATCTGTTTGCCTGACCAATGGGGTGAGTACTGTATTCATAATATTTTTTTTAAAAGGACAGTTAACACTAATTCATAAGACAAGATAAAAAATAAAATACGGTTACACTTAATGTCGATGGTACACTTTAGACATTCTGCGAAGTATCTTTGCAACTACAATACATGAGTATTAGTGAACTATAGTAGACTGGTTAGGTTTTAGGGTTCGGACTTGTGGTTGCAAAATGACTTGTAGTCAGTAAAATGTCTGTAGGGCGACCATCAAAATAATGTGTTTGCGGATATTAAGCAGACAGTCTACTAAGAGTTAGTGTCTGCACATTTAAATAAAGTGTGAGCTTTACTAGTATTACAATTTTATAATAAAATCCTATTTGATTTTTAAATATGTCATTATTTTTTATTCAAATTCAGTGACTTTAGTACTGCAGAAATGACATTTTGTCATTCTTAAAGGGGATTAATTAACCGTTACAGTTCATATGTGTTTGTAGGGAAAAACAACAATGCAAACTTAACATATTTGATTTAAAACCCCCTGGAATAGCGTTTCCCATACTTTTACATTTCATGTGCATTATTGTAAAATGTGATATTTGCTTTGTTGGATGTTTAGATTAATGTCTGTGTTTGTTGCATATGCTGTCTATACAGTTTATTTTGAATCAGGAACAGTCATGTATAATATTTGTCAATGTCTGATCCATACATGCAGGAGATCTGAAGCAACACATTTTCCGTGTGATGAAATGCTTTAGAGGTTGTTTTCTATTCCTGGATCACTGTCTCTTATCACACAACAATCCATTTAGTGGATCTACATCTGTAGCAGTACAACAAGGCCATGCCTCCGGAAAGCAGGGAATAGCAGCCCTTCTCAATATTCAATGAGGCACTTCTCTCTTTTTCTTTTTTCTACTCACATAGCCTCTGTGACCCCATCCTTCTCTCTCTCTTTTTCTTTTTCTCTCTCTCTCCCTATCTCACTCTTCCTCATGTTGGATTGTCCCCGCAGTGCTGTTTCTCCTGTCTGGTGTGTGTTCCTCAGCGTTTAACACAGGCCCCTCTCACCCTACTCTCTCTCGCTGTAATCTCACCATCTGTGCCTAATTGACTGAGTGCCTGACGTCTTTCTGTGGGGACGGAAAAGCACCCGAGTGCCAGGGAGGGAAAAAAATGGAAAAGAGACACGATGGAGAAAGAGATCAGAGAAGTTGATGCCTCAGTGCACTTGTCACGGCTGTGCGCTTCGACCTTTGTGGAAGAATGGATGGCTTCCACTTCCTTTCTTTTCTTCTTGTTGTTGATGTGATGGAATCTTTCCATGTGCAGGAATGATGGGCTTCCACTGGTGTGTGGTGCTGTTTTTGTCCAATTTATGAATGAATCATTCTTTTAACAGGGCTGAATTTAAGAACTGATCACAAGTTTGAATTTTAAAGTCCCCTGTGTTGAAAATCAAGTTTTAATGTTATTTGTCTGTGGTGTTTTTAATATTCATTAAGAAAAACATGCGCAAATTCATAAGCCAACACCATTACTGAGTATTTTCTGTTTAAAACTACAGTCTGAAGGCAGTTTCAAAAACGCAGTTTAAAATCGCTGGCGTTTGTGACATCACAAATACCTTGTAACCAATCACGTCAATATGCCAGCAGGCTTTAAGCATGTCATTAACCGTGAAAGCTCACCGCTTTGAAGCTGGAGTCTCAAGAATCCAGGTTATCCTGGTATATTTTTCTGTTGATATAATAAATCGGGTAGATTTAGCAATATATTCAATTTGCATATTCATTGATCCATGTATACTAAATAAGGCAAGGGTGTAGAGTTACACTCATGTTAAAGATGTGTTTTAAGGGATAAAATGATTGACAACAGGGGGACTTTAACTGAAATTGGCCACAACATGTATACTTTTTTCTTTTCTTTTTTTTTTAAAAAAAAAAAGGTCATTTGACTTCGATTCTAGCCACAGTTTAGTTTCATGTGCATATTAATTTGAAAAACACTTTATTTATTACTCTTATTCCAGATTAATATGCATATAGACAACTATAATCTATCTGAAAGTATTTTTGCACAAATATATATATATATTTATTAATCAAAAATAAAAAATCAATCTAAATCTGAATTGGAATTATATGAGGTGGAATTTACAGATATTGCATTGGGAAAAGAGGTGTCCTTCTACTGTGGTTCTTAAAATGAAATTTAATTATTAAATATGAAGAAGTGTATATAAATGAAGTGTATTTTTTACAGGTGATATTTAAGGCCAATAAAACTTTCCGGCTTTTGCAAACCATCATGAATCTTTCTGTTGTACTTGAAAATTACATTTATTGCAGTTATATGAATCTTTTTGTATTATGTTTATTTTAATTCTTAATTGCAATTCTGCATCCTGTTTGCCATC
Source organism: Zacco platypus (assembly GCA_038088235.1). Lineage (NCBI taxonomy): Eukaryota > Metazoa > Chordata > Actinopteri > Cypriniformes > Xenocyprididae > Zacco > Zacco platypus. The sequence continues at coordinate 6,778,841 of CM076064.1, read as the reverse complement.
TTATTTCAAATTCAGGAGTCAATTTGGAATTTATATTCTCAATTTTTAAATCAGATATTTTCAATTAATCAGTTCACAAATATAGGGCCTAAATCATTTCGTACATTTACGGTGGGTTTGTGTTGCTGGAAATCTCCTTGACGGCCCGTTGTAACGTGACACGAGCGGGGGTCTAACTTACGCCATGGCCACGGAGGGATCAGAGTCAGACTTATAATACCTTAACATTAATACCGTTATTATTATTATCTATTATATTACCTCCCTGTCATTCCCTGATGAAATGAGTTTATTGTTAATATTGTAAATATTACTAATATTATTATTACTATTATTATTTATCGCCCTCATCATCCTCCATCCTTCAATCTTTGTTATTATTAATACTAACATTAAAAAAAGGAAATCTCCATTCCCCATGCATTGTACAATGAAAAAAATGATTCAAAATTCTTCCTTTTGTGTCCCACAGAAGAAATATAGTCATGCTGGTTTGAAATGACATGAGGCTGAGTAAATGATGACAGAATATTAATTTTTTGTGTGTGAACTATCCCTTTAACACTTTCTCTTCACCATTACCATTTGTCACATCATTTACATCCTTCTGTCCTATTCTTTCCTTCACATTTGTTCGTCTCATATCTCCTCTACACCCCTCCCTCCCGCTCTGCCTGCCCCCTTGAGGATCAGACTGGCTCGTCGGCCTTTGAAGCTAGCTGGTTGATAGTCTTCCTATCTCCCCATCAGGGCCTTTCAGATAGGGCGGCACATCACAGAAGCAAGCTGACAGAACATCCATCCAGCCTGGGCGACTAGCTTCCACCTCCCCCCTCTTGCTGTAAAGCTCCCAGAATGCCGCTTCTCTCTACTGCTCTTCAAACAAACGCTGGGCCTAAACTCCTGGGGAGCTCTGGTGCAACCTCTGAGACGGAGAAGATACTGAGGGATGGAGAGAAAGATGGAGAGAGAGAGAGAGAGAAAAAGAAAGGCAGAGAGCGGGAGATCTTATATTTAATAAGTAAACCGATGCTGGCGCGGGGCAGACCGGTCTCGTGGGGCAGGCTCAGCCAGCCATTTCTCAAGCAAAGTGAAGGATTTGGGTTAGATGCAGAAAGCCCACGAGATGCTCTCTGGCATTTTCCGCATGCAGAGGATAACAGAGCAGAAGGTGAGAGAGAGAGAGGGTGAGAGAATGATATGCCCCTATAGTATCCATTCATTTTCACTCTGTCTCTATGCCATTTGTGCAAATGATGATGGCAAATGCAGGTGTGAGAACTTCAATTCTTCTGTCAAAGGTGAGGGAGAGAACGGGAACTAGGGAGTGATTTAAAATGGAGATCTTACTGGGGAAAGGGAAATCACCGTGTCCTTGGCGGCACTTCAATTAAGATGTATCGTGGGTATGCAGCTTCGTTTTAATCACCTAGACCTACATAGCAATGGAAATACCCTCCTCTCCATATTCCCTCATGGTTGAAGAGAGGGGCAGCCATGTTCAATAACCTCCTTCTACGAAATGGAGGTCCTGGTACCAGTAGCGTCTGGAAGATGAGTAGAAGAAATAGGGCAAATCAGGCCTTTAGGCTCCACAGAATGAGTCTCAATTATCAATTTGTGACCTTTCTGGAATGATTTTAACTCTTATGTATTTATAGCCGTAGCTTTTAACATGCCGGTTCTCGAACAATGAGTTTTGAGAAACAAAAACCCGTTGAACTGTTCAGGCAACGCCAGCCAGGAAAGACAAGGACTGTTCAAGGCCTTCCATCACCGTCCGTTTTCCTCCCAGCTGGAAGAGGAAGCAGTTCGTTTGGAGGTTCGGAGCCTCAGGGGGGAAACCAACTGACTTGCTGTCCTTGCTCTAACACCGGGAATCCCAACGGGGTTTCAAGGTACAGCGACTGTGCATCCGTGGCAGCGAATGAAATCCTGTCATATAAATAATGGACGGAAATGAAGGAGAATAGCTCACAGTAGCCCTCTTAGATATTTGCCCAGAAACCGCAGATGCTCTGGAACAAGCATCATAACAGCCCAACTACAAAGGAGCCCACTTCGACTGGCCCTCTGTGGCAATCGCAAGGGGCGGCCAATAAGGGCTAGCTCACAATCGTGCTCCAGAACATTTAATATGGGACTTTTTGCTGAAGCAAATGTTTTGTGATCGCTGTGTTTCAGATCTATGGATAAATATACTTCTTATTTGCTTATCATTCAATATATTTAATTTGCAATTCTGATTAAATATTTATTTCAAGTGGGGAAAAACATTATCTTATGTTAAAAGAATAGTTAAATAGAATAAAAATAAAAACTAAATCTGAAAATGATTTAGGCCACCCATATTCATATTATTCCAAACCTGTTAAAAAAATTGTTGAAGGTTGTGCCATAGTCATGCACTTTTCCATATAACAACATATAAAACGTGAATGATGACAAAAATGCCTAAAACCACCATAAAATGTCATAAAAGTGTTATTTCAAGGCATAGAAACAAAATTCCACTGTCCACACTGTCCCATTCTGAAAATGCAGTGGTCAAGTTAAGAGGTCAACTTTTAAAAAAAAATGTCTCTAGACTCTTTGCTTTGTTTTTCATTCCATTACCCTGTGTCTAAATAACTTTTAATTTATATAGCAAAAATTGCCTATCTTTTTGTGTCCTGCAGAAAAAAAAGAAAATCAGGTTTTGAATTAAATGAGGGTGCAAAAATGATGACAACATTTTCAGTTTTGGGTGAAGGATGGCTTTAAAAGAGACAGATGTTAACTGTATTGTAAAAGGAATCAGCTCTCTGCAGAGTTTAATCCATCTTTCCTTTCACTTGAATCATGAGAACAGTGACCTTTGCTTTTAGTGATGGTGCTTAAACCCAGGCACGGACCTATTAACCAAAGGTGAACAGCGATAGAACATTAGCTCTTCCTTTAAGAAAACCTTTTTTTCTTCCTTCAAAGTCCAGTTAATAGTTCAGCGGCTGAGCTGAAAGTGTGATATATTTAAACGTTCTGGGCAGTTCTCCAAATGTCACCTGCCATTTCCTGCTAGCCAATTCACTTACTGCTCTGTGCAAAGGCATAATATAGAGGTGGACACTTTGCTTCTGTTTGATATGCAAACCCAAACATGAAATTCATGGGAGAGCTGGTAATATTTACTTTAATACACTTCTAGAGATGGAAAAATGAAGTTCTTGCAGCAACTCTTTGAGATGTAAGCATAGCACACCGCTAAATCAAGTGCTGCTAACTACATACCATGCACAGTATCTCTTTTACTCTGTAATTCTCTTTTTCTCACCTTATTAAATATTCACAGTGAGGTGAATTGTGGCTGTGCAAGCCCAACTATTAAGGCAATGAAAAGGACAGTATAGTCCAATCTTTTCCAGTCACCAAATGTGCCAAGTGTGGCTGTTCTCTCCAACACTGTTACTGTTTTTTTGACCTGTGACTTTTGACAATAGGCTTTCTTGCCCTCTTGACCCTAAGCTAACCCTACAGGATTTGCAGGTGCAGCCCCAGGGTCACTCTTCTCTAGCTGGTAAGGTCCCGAGAGAGCCAGGACGACAACCGCCATCGATCCAGGGTGAAATGTCATCCTAGCAAGAGCCAGCACGGATAAGAAGGCCACTTTTCAGGAAGCCAAGCCCAAGGATGAGGAGAGGGAAACTAGTTTTTTTCCACCATTGAATAAAAAATTTAAAAAGGTAATTTTAAGGACTTTATATCTCAGTATTCTGACTTTTTTTTTTTCTTTTCATAATTGACCCTTCGCAAAGAGCCCCGTTTAGTTACTGTTGCAATGCCCGACAAGCCATGCTCTCTCACGCCACACATCATGTTCTCACAGAGTGAAAAATACATTGCGGAGCAAAGAGGACACTGACAACATATGAAACAGTTTCATTTTTAAAATATTGTAATTTTTTAAAGAAGTTTAAACAATAAATACCATATAGTGGCTCTTTAATGTGTCGTGACAGATCGCCGTAGCTCATGCTCGTGAACCGATCATCTCTTCATACTAGTTCATTTATAGCATCAAATAAACATGAATGAACATCAGAAGGAATGTTGTTTCAAGCGTGGAAAGATGTGAGTATGCAGAATTTTTCTAAACTCTTCTAAACAATAACAAAGGCGTAGTTTGATGACGCAGTGAATGAGTGGAACATGGAACTTGTCGTCATGCCGATTGACCTATAATGTTTATGGGTAAATAATGTTTATAGATATAGAATAGATATAGAATGCATGACTGTTAACATGACTGTGGTATGAAGCAGGGTGTGGCCGAGAATCACGGACGCGATTACTAATGAGAGACAGATATCAGTGGCACACGCGAGTCCCGGGGGATATAAAGAAACGAGGACTTCATTCTACCGAACTACTCATAAGTGCTGAAATATTACTCATACAGGTCAGTTTATTTAACCAAAAAAACTGTGAGGTAACGCAGCGCTGTTTCGTTTGGTCTAATGTTACACTTTCATACTAAACTACGTTTGAGTGTGTTGAAAGTTGTAATGTTTAGTATTAGTTTGTTGTCTGTATGAGACTTAACAGTAAGCTAGATTAACATTAGAATATCATACTGATGCTGAGCTATATAACATTGATTAGTTTTATATAGCCTTCGTTTGCTTACCTTGTCTAATAACGTGCAAGAGCTCCGTCTCTGTCAAGTCGAAGTTTGTCGCAAAGCTCTCGCCAATATTGATCCTCATTTTATTTCTCCTTTTGTCCCAAAGTGTGCTTGCCATAGTCCATAATGTTTGAACGAAACAACAGCAGCGTGCCGCTAGACATTACGCAGCTGTTTGTGTCTGTTGCCATGGTTACTATGCAGTACAAGCGGAAACCAGCGATAACGCAGATATTACGTCATTGACAAGTGACAAGAGAGGGATGGGCACTATTTAAAATTGTGATTTTCTCTGAATTTACAAATTCTTGGAAACATTTAGGATAATGTAAGTACACAGCTGAATGAAAAATATAATACTGTGCAAGTGGTTTTTGGATATTTTAATATAAAAATTTTACATATTGTACCTTTAATCTACTTACTCTCCTGACTGCTTTGTCGGATAAAATGCCAGATTCAAGGTTATGATTGGTTAGATCGCCTGTCAATCAAACTTTTTGCGAATGGTCAATTGGGAGTTTACATCTTGCAATTCTGACTTCTTTTCTCAGAATTGTGAGATATAAACTCGCAATTCTTAAAAAAGTCAAAGTTGTGAGAGAAAAAAAAGAGTCAGAATTGTGAGATAAAGTCACAATTACCTTTTTATTTTTTATTCAGTGGCGGCAACAAGCTTCCATAGGAAACTGTGAGATCCATTGAGAAAAAGTAAAACAACAGCATGCTGGATGGTGAGCCACTATTGAAAATAAAAAATAAAAAATTATTGGCATCACATTACTACAAATAGTCACTGAAAGGCAATGCAACAAATCAAAAAAGCAAAGCAACACCAAAATACTAATAGCATTAAATGCACGTCTTTCATAGCAGTAAGTGTAAAACACCTAAAATTACCTTTAATGTCACATTTAACGAATGTCTCCCAAAAAAAAAAAAATGCTTCAACATAATGTGCTTGAAGAGGGGAAGGCAAGTTATTCATTAAGCATATTACAAGGCAAAGAAAATGCATTAACGCCTGCATTGAGCTCTTTGAGCATGTAATTCCTCTTTGTTCTGACTTCTTAAGCATGTTATTAAAAGCATGTTAGAGAGGTGCCATTAAGCTCCTTCACACCGACATGTGCGTTATATAAACGACGAGAGCCCATGGACACATTTGATAGGTCAGGACCGACCGTGGATCAGTGGTTTTCTAAATCAGGAATGTAGAGCAGGGTACGGATGGCCCACTGTCTGCGATCTCACTGAATCGGAAATATGGAATGGGATTAGAACAACGACCCCAGGCCTGAGGGTTCCCAGGAGATGGAGGTGGAGAGGGAAAGATGATGATTGGCCGAGACAATAGAGAGCACCATCAAGGCCCAAAGCAACACACCGTAATGAAAGCACTTCCAGGCAATGTGAACACAGGGAGCTGAGCATATAAACACAAACTTATTCACTGCGCCGGAAGATGGATGGTCAGCAAAAGTTGCTTCTGAGAAGTGCATGTGTGTGTGATATGAGAAGAAATGAGAGGAGGAGGAAGAACAGATACAAGAGGACCAATGCAGGTAGAAGTAACAGATGGGGTGAAGGAATGGGGTTTGTTAAAGAACAATCACCTCCAGCTCCGACTGGAGAGACTTTCTTTTCCCCAGGTGATTCCTTAAACACAATAACAAGCCTTCTAAAGAGGAAAACACAGTCCACTGTGAGGCGAGACAAAGGCATGAAAAATAGACTTGTCATACTAAAAGTAGTAAAAAAATTAAATCCCTTTAAAACACTCTGTGTAGTGTGGGGGGTGAATTATTTTACCGTATCAAGGGAAGTCTCCAGGGTAGGGTAATGGCTGTCTCCTGTTTTCTTTTTTTTATCCTGTATTTTTATCTCTTGAATTTGTTTTTTTTAAGCAAATGCTGAGACTGAAATTATAAATCGGACAAAGAGTTTATAACAAATTGAATAAGGGAACAGGGAATTAATTTCACTTTAAAGTCAACATCAATGTACTATTTACCTTCAGGGGTCATCCAGCAGCTAAATTCCATTGGGAAGGCAAACGGATCATTTTCTTGAGGTCATGTAGTCTTCCTTGGTCCCACCATACACCCCCCCCCCTTTATTGAATATCCTTTTTCACTTGGAAATACATCATATTATGGAAGTACAATTGGTTATGGACATTGGACCTCATTCACTAGTAATGACAAATATACCCATATAGGCTGCGTAATTTTTGTTACAGTAAATAATACTTTTGCAGAGTTGCTTAATTATTCAATTACTAATAATACATAGGCCTGTAGTTGTAAATATAGTGTTATAATTGTAGGGCATACTTGTAGCATGAAAAAAACCACAATTTGTATGTCATATAGCTCATTAAAATGATCCATCCATCCATTCATCCATCTAAACATTCAAACATTCATCCATCTAAACATTCAAACATTCATCCATCTAAACATCCAAACATTCATCCATCCATCCAAACATTCATCCATCCATCCATCCAAACATTCATCCATCCATCCATCCACCCATCCAAACATTCATCCATCCATCCATCCACCCATTCAAACATTCATCCATCTAAACATTCAAACATTCATCCATCTAAACATTCAAACATTCATCCATCCATCCAAACATTCATCCATCCATCCATCCAAACATTCATCCATCCATCCATCCACCCATCCAAACATTCATCCATCCATCCATCCAAACATTCATCCATCCATTCAAACATTCATCCATCCATTCAAACATTCATCCATCCATCCAAACATTCATCCATCCATCCAAACATTCATCCATCCATCCATCCACCCATCCAAACATTCAAACATTCATCCATCCACCCATCCAAACATTCATCCATCCACCCATCCAAACATTCATCCATCCACCCATCCAAACATTCATCCATCCATCCAAACATTCATCCATCCATCCAAACATTCATCCATCCATTCAAACATTCATCCATCCATCCAAACATTCATCCATCCATTCAAACATTCATCCATCCATCCACCCATCCAAACATTCATCCATCCATCCACCCATCCAAACATTCATCCATCCATCCAAACATTCATCCATCCATCCAAACATTCATCCATCCATTCAAACATTCATCCATCCATCCTTCCAAACATTCATCCATCCATCCTTCCAAACATTCAAACATTCATCCATCTATCCATCCACCCATCCATCCTTTCAAACATTCATCCATCCATCCTTTCAAACATTCATCCATCCATCCTTTCAAACATTCATCCATCCATCCAAACATCCTTAGATTGTATGCACAAATAGGCCTATTTGTATTGTGAAACCCACTTCATGTCAAGCTTGCATTAAAAGATTACAAGTATGACAGCTGTCATCCTCTGTTTCTTTTTCTCTATTTTACACGCCCACTGTTTTTGTACTACACAGATGCACAACCTATTCTAATTTTACCAGCAAGTGCCAAAAAGTCTGTCCATCAATCTGGCAACCCGAGAAAGACGCACTCCATCCTGTTCTGGTGCAGATGACATTCGCCCAAACCATTTCTGACAGAAGTCATTAATGAAAGTGTGGTCATGCATCAAAAAACCAGGTTCTCCATCAAGCTGTCGCTGTCTTCTCGAGCTGAAGAGAAGAACCAAAATAAACAATGACTGAAACCGTCTGTCTGACAACTCGTAAATCTGGTTGTGTTAGTGTGTAAAAAGTTGTTGTGTTGTTGTTTTTTCCCCACTGTAGCCACTAATGAAATATGTGGTTTGTGTGCTGGTGAAGGTGAGACGCACTCACTCCAGAGGCCTTACTGGAAGAAATGGTGGGTGAGGATACAAAATCCACTTATAGGCACAGAACATTTATTTTGGAAGGCTAATACAAAAGAGATTCTAGGTTTCCTAATAATTCCATAACAATTCCATTAAAGGTAGGGTACAATAATACAGAAATGCTATACATGCATTAGCATACATAATACTGAGCAGTTTTCAGTCATCTCAGTCCATACACATCACAGACATTCAGTAGATTCCCCGATGAACATGAGCAGATGAAAGAGAGCGAGTGAACGCTTGAATGTTAAAGGTTAATTACCATTCATAAAATGGAGAAAGTATAAGGTTGACCATTTAAGACTTAATTATAGGTGGTGTATTTAGTCAATGGTGAGAAAAAGAGGCAGAGACAGACTTAACCTGTTTACAGATCCAAATTAAAGCTGACACAACAACAAAGCACCGTGAAAGAGTTAGGCAAATGAAAGAATCTGTTTTTCTGCACAAATAGGCCAATCATTTAGGACACACACTTCCACTTTCCTCCTCAGGGACTGCAACAGCAAAGGATTTAACTCATCAAAGCATTAGTGTGTGTGCGAGTGTGAAAGAGAGAGAGGGAGGGATGGAGACTGTGTGTTCACTTGAGTACATCCTTTGCCAGTATATCTGCATGTAATGGAATTGCATGTGTCCTCTAGTGCATGAGATGATTTGTTTTTGAACTTGTGTCCATGACTATGAATGTGTGCCACCCGGAATGTGAAATGTAGGAATTTACTAATAATGATTTGCGCTCACTGATAGCGCTGTTTATTTGCACTTGCTTGCCGTTTCGGCACCGAGTCACAAAGGAATTGACCCTTCGCAAAAAACCCTTTAGTAACAGTTGTCCGACAAGCCATGCTATCTCACGCCACACATCATGTTCTCACGAAGTGAAAAATACATCCCAGAGCAAAGAGGACACTGACAACGCGTCAACAGTTATATGAAACAGTTTCATATTCAATATATCGTAATTTTTTCTTTAGTTTAAACAATAAATGTGTATAGTATAGTATGTGTATAGTATCTCTTTAATGTGTCGTGACAGATCCTTGAATCACCTGGTGAACCGATGATCTCTTCATACTAGTTCATTTATAGCATCAAATAAACATGAATGAACATCAGAAGGAATGTTGTTTCAAGCGCGGAAAGACGTGAGTACACACAATTTTTCAAGTTCAAGTTCACCAACGTTAATCTACTAACTCCCCTGACTGCTTTGTCAGACAAAATGGCGGATTCGGGGTTATGATTGGTCAGAACTGTTGAAGGTTCAATTATGCAAATCAGGCAACAACGAAAAAGTGTGACACACTTTGTCATTTTGAACTGGAAGTCGCAAATCTGCCGTTCATGGAGAAACATTCATTATTATCAAAAAAATCGATTTGTGATGAAAGCTTTCAAATGTATTTATTTATTTATGTAAAATTACGAAATTCAGTCAATAGGCTAAATGTCCTTTTGATGGACAATCAACTGCTTCAGTTCAAACGGCAGCAGGGAGCGTGAGGGAATCTCTTCCGCTTACCAGATATTTTAGCAAGACTTAAACATGAATCAACATCAAAAGGTACAGCATATGCGAATTTGAAATATATAATTTCTCATCATGTAATCGCCCAGCCAATGTTTGAGTCACGAAAACACGTCAATAAAACAGCTTGCGGATGACATGTCCAGTAGCATGAACAAGTAGTTGTCTTATTTTTCTGATTAAAATTAGATCAGTCTACCTTTTAATGTACATACAAAAAAATTAATGACCAGTCTTGAAGAAAAATATTTGTTGTTTAAAAAAGTAACTTTACAGCAGAGCATTACCACTAAAATTTTAAATATATTAATTTTTTTCCTTAATCATTGTTTACATTATTACGTGTGTGATTAAAATGCATGTCATTCTAAAGTTGTGCAACTGTTTAGTAATTCACTCTTTTTGTTGTTGAAAGTGGACAAACTTCTGTACATTAAGAAAATGTGCACAGTCCAATTTACCTTTGCGAGCGAGTATGGTCACACACAAAGATTTTCCAATCAGATCCTGCTGTGCCAACACAATGGGGTTGGCAGGTCTCCAGGACAGCACATCTGGCACTTGAGAGAGCGACTACAGAAGGTGATGGGCATGGCTCAGGAATAATGGCAACAGTACAGACTCACTACACCGCAGAGAGAGAAAGAGGAGTAGAACTCACAACAGACTCGAGGATCTTAAGGATACAGAGGCTGTGATCTCTGCTGTATGAAGAGGTAATCAGAGATGTAGTACTGCAATTTTGAAATCACACACTAACAATGGCAATGGCCTGTATCACGTTCATTTGTAGTCTGGCATCCACTCCACTCTATAAATGTACGTAAATATATGTGTACTTGTGGATATACTTTGGGTACAAAGTAATTTGCTGTAGTTGTAGTGCTATACGCATACAAAAACATCTCTGTGTGCATTTGAGGCATACAGATCAAAAACCTCTACACCTGCTCTGCCCACCCTCATTTCATCCCAGAATATAGGGACATGATACCAAAATAAAAGTCATCAAAACATAAGAACCGCACAGGTACTCATCCATAATAAGTCAGAATTGGTTCAAATTTAAAATCATATGAACATAATTCATAATCTCATGAATTTCAACAACATTTTTAGCTTATGCTTTTGAATTGTATTTAATTTTTTTTATTTTTATTTATTTTTATTTTTTGTGAATAATGTTGCTGTTTGAGCATGAAAAAAGTCTGCAATGGTACAAAGACTAAAGTTCCATCCAAAGGGAGTTAATTTCTATAACAGATAGCACTGAGCTTCCTGAAATGCCTCTCTAACACTGTTTGTAAGAACGGGAAGAAGGAGGTGGGGACCGGCGAACATTGAACGTAACTTTAATGAACTCAAAACCAAACAACAAAACGAAAGTAAAATGGCAGCAGTTCCTCACGCCGACTGCCGCCCACACAAACAAAATAAAACACAACATAAAATCCAGGCCTGGTCCTCTCTCCTCCTTCACTGTTGTCGCTCCTCTTTTATGCTTCTGGAGCTCCTCCGTGAGAGATACGAGACCGGTGCAGCACGCAGCTGACACTCATTATCACTCGCGTCACCGGCCTAGCGCCGTTCCCTCACGGCTCTCACCCGCTCTGCTCGTCACAGCCTCGATTGTAGTCTTAAATTTCTTCTGAAAAAGTACACATCACACTATTCCTCATTTAAATAATTCCTGCTCAAATCATACACAAAAAGGCCTGGTTGAGTTGCGTGAGATTGGGTGGGTGAGATTTCTAAAACATGCCTGAAGCATCTGGCCAACCACAACACACTGATCCAGCTGGCCAATCAGAGAAAATTGCACTTTTCAGAAGGAGACTTGAACTAAAAAGAGTGTTACTGACAGACTGGGAAGAAAGGTGCCACAATAATGTGAAATATGTCAAAAATTAGGTGTTTTTTGAACATTCAAGCATGAAAACCTATTCTAGTAGACCCCAAAAAACAAAAACAAGACTTTATAAAAGAGTATAATACATCATCTTTAATATAATTTTATTTGACCGAAATGTATAGTACTGTAACTGGTCACCATTTCTTTTTTTCATCATTTTAATAACTTTTTTGGCTTAAAAAAATTGAACTAAAGCACAAATATCAAATATTTCAATTTTTATGAGAGAATTCAAGCTTCATTTATAGTCGTCATAAAAGAATAATCAAAGTGCTGTTTAAAATAGTTTTAGATGGAGTGCAGGATGTCAGCTTCCCAAAAGTATGTGAACCACAGTACTCATTTATACTTACAATGAAAAATAGCAACACGGAGCTCCTCAGACGACCTTAACGGTACATCAGAAGATCTTGTTGTCTTAAACACGATTATGATACTTTCCCTAGTTTCTTCCAGACTTACCTAGGCTCATCAAAGAATTGGTGTGTAACTTTGCTCATGTTGACAAAGCTTTTTTCGCAATGTAATCCTCTATCCCCTCGCATTTCAATTTCAAGGCTTCCCTTTTATATCAAAAGCTCTGCCGGTCTGTTGGGGTTTGGACTTTTCTGTGCCTTTAAACTCTAAAGCGGGTGTTGGTGAGCAGTAATGCGGTATAGTCACTGAGCTTTAGCTTGCGTGTGGTGGGTGTATTATTGAGGGCAGATGGCTTAAACCCACGAGTGTCTGTTGAGATATCACGGTGCTGAAGGGCTATGCCACCAAACCCATTTTGATTAGACTGAGTCTCTGGAGCCAGAACTGCACTGGCAGACTCCGCTTTGCCTCTAGATCATAAAACCCTCAATCACAAAACGAAAGTACATTCAATTAGTTCGCCAAACCCACATAAATGCACTAGCGTAAGCCTGAGTTTATTTTCCTCTTTTCAGCCCTCTTTGCCTCTATCCTCCCACCTTTGAGTTCTCAAACTCCCTTTCTGCAAAGAGAAAAAGAGCTTTTCTTCATCAAAGAGTGCCTGTTAGTGTAAAATAAAGCCCCCACCCTCCTGCAAAAATAGCATGAAACACAATTATGCAACACGACGCAAATGAGCTATGGCCACGTCGACAGAAAACGGCTAATAGTTCATTTCAGTCACTGTCTGCGTGTGAGTGCGTCGAGCTTTTTGGTCCATTACCTCCAAAACAGTATGTAAATTCGCTTTTTTGGAGACAAAATATTTAGCTGTGTTTTGCTCAGAGGAAATGAGTGCTGCGGCTGATGGGAAGAGCGAGAGAGAAACAGTCGAGATGTTTGTTTGAAGTTTCCTCTGCAATTGCAGGAAAAAACCCACTACTAGCATAGCCCGATCCATGCTTAAAATATAAGCTTTAAAGACATGTAGGTCACAAGAAGATATTTACATAACAAACTGTCTGACATGTCATAAAGGAACTCTCATTATTCTGACTGGTTCCTGTGCTTTTAGGGGCTTGATGCCACTTTAGAAGAACATTACTAGGTTAACAATGTATTTTCAGTAAATAATGCAGATAATTACCTTTCTATATTTAATCTATATCACAATAAACAGATTTATGCGAGTTGTGAAAAAATCTTCGGCAAATGGTTGTTTTGAAAACACTGAACATAATGAGTACAGAAAGCAGTTCACACAAACAAAACAATTTGTGGAATGCATGATAGATCACCTTGGAAACCACCCGCAGAGGTGAATCATAAGTGTACATTGTAGCATAACAAAAGCAGCAATAATTTGACAGAATGAAGATGGAAGACTTAAGCTATCTTGCATGTTTGCCGATATCTACTTCTGTGACTTACAAAAAAAAGCATTTTGGTTGCAGTATGACACAGTGATGCTTGTATAGGTTACTTGGATATGATTATCATGATTTATCATTACAAATACCATGATACACACTTCAAAAATTCACAAATTTGGGGTGAAATGAAGAAAAAACGGTGATATAATGAAATATTATTACAATCGCTGTTTTCTATTTTAATATATTTTAGAATGCAATTTATTCCTGTGATGGGAAAGCAGAATTTTCAACATCATTACTCCGGTCTTCAGGGTCACATGATCCTTCAGAAATCATTCTAATTTGCAAATTCGGTGCTCAAGTAACATTTATTATTATTTAAAAACTGTCAAGCTGCTTTATATTTTTGTGGAAACTGTTACATTTTTGTCAGGATTTTTTGATGAATAGAAAGTTCATTTTAGAACAGTATTTATTTATTTAAAATAGTCTTTTAAAATCTTTTACTGTGATTTTCTATCAATTTAATGCGTCCTTTCTGAATAAAAGTATCAATTTTGAATGCTAGTGTATGAATATGATAATCATATTACCATAAATATGATTACCATATTACCATCAAACCAGGGTATGTGTATACTATGGTGTTTATGATTTTGGCCATTAATTGTTAATATCTTTGACACATACCATTGTACTGCATAATTATCATATTCAAATACTCTGAAATTTAGGGTACGTTTACACGATAATGAAGTACTAAAAATGGGAACGTTTTTTCTTTGGGCTTTTTTTTTTGCATATAGAAAACAATTAAATACATTCAATGCCAGGCCAGTAGTTGGCGATGTTACATTGTAAAGAAAAACTATGCACCCATAGACTGAACATGTTTGACATGTATTTGCTTTCTTAAAGTCGTATGCGAGAGAAAGCAAAGCTCGATAGCTTCAGAAGACCTCTAAAAAGTTAACTGATGCACACCGGCACTTTATCTGGAAAACAGTGTCTTTCAGTTGCAGTAAGTGAAAAAATCTCCAGAGCAAATCTAAACACTAGTTCACAAATAATGAGACCTGCCTTACAGACAGAGTTTTCTGTGTTCAAGCACTCCCAGACATTTTGGATTTGAGACTGAGCTCTTCACGACATCTTTCCTAAAAGCCGCCTAGTCATGGTGGCCGAGAGCTCTGGCAGGAGATCAATGCGAAACTCTGCACCCCTTTCACTGCCTTTTCGGCTGTGTGACAGAATGAAATGAAAGCATGGAAGCATTTCAGCACAACTGATTTATTACTTTATGACAAAGGACTGGTCTGAGAGCTGTGGTCACCGGCGCTGCAGCGAGACTGAGTCATTGATCTGAGTGTGTGCTGACCTTAGAACAGAGATCACATTGATCATGAGACATTGCTGAAACTATATGGATGCGGGAGCTAAATAGTTAGGAGTGTTTATTTTTTTGCACACTTTGTCTCAGATTTTCATATGATACTCTAAAATGTATCTGCTACAAATTAAACTGGTTCAGAAATTTACAGCTTATCCATAAACGTGGAAAGTTTAGAGCACGTTAAGTTTACTGGATGGGCAGATGTTAATTTTAGTAGTTTAGATTAGTTTGGTTTAGTAACCTTTTATTGTCCCCCTAAGGGGCAATTTGTTCTGTAGCCTGGAAGTATACTACCACATACAAGACATACTAATACACAATGCTTTGTTTATGTACCGTTGAACCAGATTTATTAATAAATCAAATGTAAATACAAGTCCCAGTTACACTTACACTTGACGTGACATGAAGCGGTGAAATCTATTTAATTCTTAATTAGTTGTCACATTAACACCATCATTTTGTTCATTTAGACTGATTTGTTAACGCTGAACAGAGTCGGGATTTATCGCACGAACCAGTCAAATCCAATCATGATCAATCATATCAAATCGTTGGCATTGCCTCCTCTCGCTTGACTTTCCCCCATTCTTTCTCAATTACCTCCCGTCAAACTCACCGCACACTTTAGGGAAGCTGTTAAAACTCAATGGGCTCAGGGGAGGCAAAAGAGACACGGACTCCTGCTGTAACTTTACTTGCTGGTGTTGCTGTTAGACAGTGTTACTTCAGAAAAACGAGCGATTTAGACACGTTGTAATGTTTGAGGGGGCACTGCCTTCCCTGAAGGTGTCCTGTGGTATCTGTCACCAAGACGTTAGCAGCAGATCCTCCAAGTCTTGTAGATTGCGAGGCGTAGATCACACTTTTTGGTTCAGCACATACCACAGATCCTTAATTGGAGTGAAATCTGAGGAATTTGGAGGCCCGAGCAACACCTTGAAATCTTAATCATGTTCCTCAAACCATTCTTGAACAGTGTGTGCAGGGTGGTGGGGTGTATTATCCTGCTGAAAGAGGCCACTTTCACAAGGGAACACCATTGTCATGAAGGGGTGGTCCTGGTCTGCAACAGTGTTTAGTTAGGTGGCCCGTGTCAAATTACATCCACATGAATGACCAGACTTGGGTTTTCGCAGCAGAACATTGCCTAGAGCATCACACTCCCTCCACCAGCTTGTTGTCACCCCACAGTGCATCCTGGTGCCATCACTTCCCCAGGAAATTGGAACACACGTACATAGCCATTCACATGATGTAAAAAAAATGGAACTCATTGGACCAAGTGATCTTCTTGCACTGCACCAAGGTCCAGTTTTGACACTTGCATGTCCATTGTAGGCATTTTCGATGGTCATCATAGGCACTCTGTGGCTACGTAGCCCCATACACAACAGAGTGTGATGCGCTGTGTGTTGTGACACATTCCTTCCATAACCATCATTACAATTTTGTGGAACTTGCGCCACAGTAGACCTTCCGCTGGCTCGGAGCAGACAGGATAGCCTTTGTTGTTCTCATGCATTCTTGGGTGAGAGCCTTGTGTGCCCAACACCCTGTCATCGGTTTGTGGTTTGTCCCTCCTTGGACC
This sequence comes from Zacco platypus, assembly GCA_038088235.1. Classification (NCBI taxonomy): domain Eukaryota; kingdom Metazoa; phylum Chordata; class Actinopteri; order Cypriniformes; family Xenocyprididae; genus Zacco; species Zacco platypus. The sequence continues at coordinate 6,762,134 of CM076064.1, read as the reverse complement.
ACTGTTGGTAATTCTCACCACTGCTGTCCAGGAGCAACCCACACACTTTGTTGTTTCAATGATACTCTGACACAGTCGCCTTGCCATAAGAATTTGGCCCTGGTCAGAGTCGCTCAGATCTTTATTCCTGCCCATTTCTCCTGCATCTCCTGCAACATGTTGATTACAAGAAATGATTATTTGCTTATTATCTAATCTACCCAGACCTTAATACGTGGCCTTGTTAAGAGACAAATTATTCACCTGTTACTGGACATATGTTTTGGCTCATCAGTATATATTTATTGTGGAAAGCAAATTTACTTGGTCAAAAGCATAGTTTAACATTAAATTATATACAATTTGATTATAAATCAAATGATAAAAACAGACATTGGGCCTCAAAATTGGGTTTTGTACTATAAATCTTTTAAATTTGATATTTTTCCTCGACTGCCACCTCTTTCTGATGGTGTTACAACACTCCCTGCTCTCCCCAATTCATTAAGATGCTAAAATATCGATATTGGTATTTTGTGTAAAAGCATCTTTCAAAATACTTCTATATCAGTGTATAATGCTATATTTTTGTGATATGATGATATATTATTCAGGAATAATGATTCAGTGCCTCTGTGCATAATGGAAAATATTCTAAAACACACCTTACACATAAAAGAGAGTCCAGCTAGGCATCATGAAAGAGAACTGTGACTGATCTGTTGAGACATAAGTGGCAGGGAGCCGTTTAAAGCGAATCCATCTCTTGCAGCAGAGCCATAATGAATGTCCACTAGAGAAACGCATGTCCTCTTCTGAATTAGCTGTCACGCAAACACCCTTTTATTGAAAGCATAAAGACAACCCTAAAACAAATGGCACTTATTCCTAAAGCTAATAAGCATATTGACAGCGTAAAAACACGCTGGATGTCGATCACATGGCATTGTGATAAACGATTCTCTTTTCGTTTAGAAATCTGAGCTGATGGCCTTGTTTTCAAGTGCTCCCTTGATAACATTATAATTCAAAGTGACTGAAAACAAACACGCGCACACAAACTCCTACACACATGCACAAACACTTCTTAACACTGTCTCCATTTCAACAAGACATGCAATTAAATGCATTGAATGAGTGAATCAAGCATTTATATAGCGCTTTATTATGTCACATCAGGGGGGTTTCTCCTCAACCACCACCAGTGCGCAGCATCCACCCGGATGATGCGATGGCAGACACAGTACGATGGTGCCAGTGCACTCACCACACACCAGCTGTGGGTGGAGAGGAGGGAGAATGATAGAGCCAATTCAGTGGATGGGGATTATTAGGAGGCCATACTTGATAAGGGCCAATGGAGGGAATTTGGCCAAGACAACAGGTTACACCCCTACTTTTAACAAGAATTGCCATGGGATTTTTAATGCACACAGAGTGTCTAGACCTCGGTTTAACATCTCATCTGAAGGACGGTGCTTTTTAGAGTATAGTATCCCCTTCTATATACTGAGGCATTAGGACCCACACAGGGTGAGCACCCCCTACTGGCCTCAATAACAATACTTTGTGGAACCTAGGTTTCCTAGGACGTTTCCCATTCAGGTACTGACCAGGCTCAACCCTGCTTAGCTTCAGTGGGCAGCCAGTCTGGGGCTTTGTGTCAGCTTTCAAACAGCTCTTTGTTCATTGGCAGGGGAAAAAAAACTGGAGGTAGAGAAAATAAAGGCTTTCTAAGGCTGATTATTTTTAAGAAAACACACACGCCCCATGTTGGGTAGAGATAAAAGTTGGGAAAATGGGGGATTGTTTAAAATGTGATTACATTTTTTCAGCCAGTCGTCGTTATGGTGCAAAAGCTGGCTCTCGGATATGGCAAAACAACATACTACACTTGAACATATGAGAAACCCAGAGGTGAACATAAGACATTAGAAAATAGTACACCTACAAGGCCTCAGACGTGTACATAGTTTTATTTCCATCTGTTAAAACTTACCGACTACCATGCTACTCTTATTATTTCTCTAGTGTATAGTATGTATATTGTGAACTGTATGTGAATTTTCTCTATTCACCGAGCATCCTTATGATAACTATTTTTACTTCCAAGATGATAGCTGAACAACATGTGACAGCATTCGGTAATCTCATGTATGTACTGTTGATAATCATTGAAACAATATACATGGAGAGTTTAGCATGAGCCGTGTGTTTGTGTTGGGCTCTATGGAGAATTCTCATAACAAGAGAGAGCTAATTATGAGAAGATGAGCGGTTAACTTATGCTGCCGGGGCCTGTGCGAAGATGCTAATTGATGCTAAACGTATGCAACCTTATTGTACAGGATCACCGAAGTGCTAATCAAATACTGATCTACGAGGGCAATCTGTAAAATACGGACGATTAATCCTCATTCGTGTGTTGTTCCATATAATGCATTACACATTATAGAATCACAGCAGGGAGGATTATCGTTTATATCATGTTCATATCATATTTTACTGACAGTAGCTCAGCTTTTGTCTGGTTAATTGTTCCAAAATAGCATTGTAAAGCAACAAAAAACTATTTTTTTTAAAAGTCAAATCTCACATAGTGTTAGAAGTTTGATTCATTCGTTCAATAAGATTCAAATAAATTCAAACAATGATTCATAATTCCATTTCCTGTGCATTTTTGGTATTTTATAAGGAGAAAGATTTAGTACAAATCTTGCTAATATTTCACTTTTTAACGAACTTATAGAAATCAGTGTATTGTAGAGCACTTATTTATTTGTTCAAATTTAATTCTGTCACCTTGTTTGAAATGATTTTTATTAATTACATCATTATATATTCCTTATGCAGTCCGTAACGTAAATAATGCCATACTGCACACCTAAAAAACCCCATGATATTACCATGGTACTATGTCCAAAAAAACGGTAATATCCTATGCTTGTTGTTTATGCTTGTTTCTCTAATTGAAGAAAAAATATATTCATATTGCATTGATGTAGCATGGCACAACAATATTCGTAAAACATCCAGCACCCTCCTTAAAAGGATTCATAGATGAATATGAAACGAGAAAGAAAATCAGAAAGCTTATAAAACTTGTGTATTCACCAGCATGAATAAGCTGGGATGGGAGTCGCAGGTTAATAAAAAGTGCCCTGTAAGAAGGTTCTACTCATGGCCACTATTAGATATGCAGCACCAATCTCACCAGGAGGAGGAGTGGGTGGAGGAGAGAGAGAGAGACAAACAGTGGTCTCCTCCATTGCCATTTTATGGTCCCTGATGACATTGAACGTTCCTTCTTTACGACATCACCTGGAGAATTAGTAAACATAAACGGCGGACCTGCTCCGCTCATTGACTGAGCCCTGATTTATGGCGCAACCTGCTGCCTTTTTCTATAATCGTCCATCAAAATGGGAAAGATATAAAATCCCAACAACCTGAGAAAAACTTTCTCACTCCGCCAACAATATATCTCACTGACATTACACACTCAACACTTATGAGGAAGAGCTCTGCTATAAATCACAAAGTACAGAATCATAAAAATGGGCTCAAATAGCATCACTTTTACACCGCCTGCTCTGATCCCTTCTTTCTCTTAGCTTTATATGCAAGCGTCGTCGCTGAAAGCCATGTTTCGTGGCTTCTTGCCTTCAAAAACTTGACATATATTAAAGTTTAGCTGATCATTTTTGTAAGAACCTCCAAACTTTAAGAGGAGCTGTGCTAACTGTTGTAAAACTTGCTTTTATTGGAGGCATTTGTCTTAAGTATATTTAGACAGGGGAGAGATGACATGAAGTCTTCCAGAGGGAGGCGGAGAATATTAAGGCACATATTTGAGGTGTTTGTCAAAGTGAATTTAAAGTGTCACAGTGAGAGAGTAAAACCGCTGGAGCTGATTTACAGCCATGCCTTGCCCAGATATACAGATAATGCTGTTAGCGTAATAAACTGTTCGTCTTTTTGTTCGCTTGGCTATTAGATACGGCCATTAGATCCACCTGAGAAGTCTCACTGTCAAACTCTAACACAACGGCACAGATGCCTTTTCTATAAGTCTAGTCAGGCGTGTCACTGCAGAGCGGCTCTCAGTTCTCTGGAACTGGCTGAGCTGAAAAGAGAAAAATCTAGAAACAGATGACATCGGACCTCGGTCTCAGTCATACGTCCGTGAGAAAAAAAAAGTGCTCAAAAAATGTAATGATAAATACAAATTTGTTAGTTTGGAGATGTGTGGTGGGGGTCGTGATACATTCAATTTTAGTGCTCTTTGGAGGCATTTATAAAGAATATATATATACAAAGTATGGTATATTATGTATATAAATAGAATTTTTGTTGTTTTTTTTTGTCATTAAAAATCAAGCCCAACCCAGGTGATAAAAAGTTACTAAGTAACACAATTCGCAAAGACCCGCCCCCTTTAGTTACTGTTCCTTTGTCCGACAAGCCATGCGCTTTCACGCCACACATCATGTTCTCACACAGTGAAAAATACATCCCGGAGCAAAGAAGACACTGACAACGCGTCCACAAACATGAAATGGTTTCATATTTAATATATTGTAATTTTTTAAAGAAGTCTAAACAATAAATAGCTTATAGTGTCTCTTTAATGTGTCGTGACAGATCGCTGTAGCTCCTCGTGAACCGATCATCTCTTCATACTAGTTCATTTATAGCATCAAATGAACATGAATGAACATCAGAAGGAATGTTGTTTCAAGCGCGGAAAGACGTGAGTACACACAATTTTTGAAGTTCAAGTTCACCAACGTTAATCTACTAACTCCCCTGACTGTTTTGTCGGACAAAATGGCGGATGCAGGGTTATGATTGGTCCGATCGCCTGTCAATCAAACTGTTTGTGAAGGGTCAGTTAGTTACTTTGCAGGGAGTAACGCAATATTGTAATACATTACATTTAAAAATAACTTTCCCCAATGCTGATTATGACTGTATATTTTTGAATATGTTGTGCACAACAATGTCCCATTTACCTTGTACCAAGGTGTATCAGGCTGTCTGTGTATCAGGGATTGGGTGGCTGCTCGGGTTAATGTATTACAGCTGAACTTATACACAAGTAACGACCAGCTGCTCCAGTCGGACCCGCTCTCTCGGATCCCCACTGCCCGTACGTCCTGACGCCCTGCACCTTCAACCCCTACCCGGCCTCCTCTCATCCCCTTCAATCTCTCTCCCAATCCCTTCATCGTGTCACATCTGGACAGGAGCCACTCCCTGGCCACACACAGATGGCTCAGAGATTGTGCCAGCCGGTGCATTGTGGGTAATCACTTTGACCAGGCTAGAGGGCACTCACAGAGGGTCAGTATATTTCCTCTTCCTGCATCAGGTCTTATCAAGGGCGTTACAGGAATTAACCCCAAGCGTAAAGGGTAATTACAGTGTGCAGACCTATACTGTAATTACCATTATTGACAAGAAGACTGTAAGTCAGTTTCAGTTTCATCATACATATTCAGGCATTAAATTGGCTGTTTTTTTCTTCTTCTTTTTTTGCACTTTTCATTAAAAACCTTTGCATTAATTGCATGTTGAGTCATGAGAATGTTAGAACAATCAGCTCTTTAGTTGAACAGTTTAATTCACCAGAAACAGATCTTGCATAGCCGTCTGCTATAGTGTGATGTTTACCGGGGATGTGTTTTAATGAATTGATATTCAGAAGCGCCCTCCGTTGACTTTGTGTACAGTGTGTCGAGGACCGGTATAGTAGATGCCTGCTGAAGTAGGCGAGATAGCAGAGACGCCTGAGAACGCAGAACTTATAAATCATTCCAGAAAGCGAAGAGAGCCAAGTCTTTATTGTTTAAGTTTTTAGTGCACAAGAAAATTGAGGGAAAAAAGCAAAATAAGAATGTTTCATCTTTGTTGTGCCATTACAAGAGTCTACAAGAACACAAACCAGCTTTGACATGGGTCAGAGACGCTTGCGAACTTCACAGCACAGCTTTTCTTTTGTGAAACTCGCTAATATGGGACTGGGGTCGCATGGGGCATGTAGGCTGGCGCCAACACCACAAGAATTGAAACAAATAGAATGTATACAAACTTGATGAAGGAACGCCTGCCAAAACACAAACCACACATCTTCATACATCGTATCAAACCTACGCTTGCCCTTTTTCTATCCTGCTAGTGTTGTTGTTGGTGACCTGAGCACAACTTTGAACACTACTGGACTTGTGATGTCTGTGCTTTTCTTTTTTTTATTTTCTGAGTCATAATTATTTGTGCATTTATTTAACACTGAAACAAAATGTAGTCCATTTTATACACTAAAAAAATATTTAAGCCTAAATTTCAGATTTTTGTATTTGAATTGAATGTAAAATTTCAGTCAATGTGGTTTTAAGATAAACTAATAAATGTAATGTGATGCATGTTTGTCAGTCATAAAGGAAACAGGAAAGATTTCTGCACTCAAAAAATTATTGTAACTATGTTTATCTATTTGATTTTATTTAAATAATGCATCATTTATTCAAATTGCTTAAAATCAGTATAAATCTGTTTATTGTGAAAACAATTACATTTATGACTAGCTGTGGAACAAGCAGTATTCATTTATTTAAAGTCATGAGATTGAAACAAATTATTTCTTGATAATAAACATGGTTATGTGTTTAAAAACACTTTCAGTTTATTAGTATAGAAATCTTACTTGTTTCTTCCTGGTTTCATTTATGCATGACTGACAAATGGCTCGCATTAAGTTTATTAGTTTATGTTCAAACTGTGTAATCCAAACGTATGAGAATTTTATATGCAATTCAAATACATGATTCTTAAATATAGGCCGATATATCAGACACACATTCAAATCTGTAAACATCACAACATATAAAATATGACTTTTGGAAGTATTAAAGAGAGTTTAACAGCACTGTGTATGCACGACTACTCAATAAATATTTTTATTATTATTTAATTATATTATCACAGAGCTTCCACTAATATATATATATATATATATATATTATTATTATTTTTTTAGTGGAAGCTCTGTGATTTAAAACGAAAGCTCTCGGCTGACCAATCAGAATCAAGTATTCCACAGAACATGTAGCAGTAACATCTTATATTAGGTAACTACAAGGCCGGTCTCCATTCGCTCAAGGTCAAAATGATGAGAGGGGAAAACCTAAAACCTAGCATTTGTTCAGTTCTTGGATCACTTCTTTTGTGGTTTGAACTCTAAAGCCTCTTGGTTTCCAGCCTGGGATCCACAGTGCTCTAATGTGCTGTATATTGTGGTAAGTGTTTGTCCACCGGGTCTGAATGCGGAGGTCAAGGCTTACAGGTGTGGGCCAACCGCCATATGCTGCTCAACCAAGGACGAGCCAAAACTCTTCTCTCTCAAACACGTCCAGCTGTTCCAGCTAACACTGCTGGCACACACGCAAAAGCTTTCACTCTCACAGAGTTCCGCCACACGCAGAGACGCCCTTGGACAAGAAGATGACACGGGGTTAAAAAGGTGTCAAGAAATTGGTCTGTCATGAACCATGGCAAATCAGGTAGAAAGTATGAAAAATATGCAGTACGGATGGTCGGATCAATGCAGTCTTGACACGTACTGGAGGTGTTTTCAGTATTCTAGGCATTAAAACAGGTGAGACAATCCCATTATTTTACACATCAGTCACACATCAGAATGGAGAACCATAGCAATTCACACATATAAAAGCAATTTGGAGCCTCAGCACCTTCGTATCTGCATTTGTCTGCATTTGTCTCAGAGAGTACAATTTTTTAAGAGTCTGGATTCAGGCTTCTGTGCTGAACATCGAAGGGGACGCATGATGTCTGTGCAAACCAAAACTGTTTACCATAACAAATAAGAGTTTTCAGTGTGATTGTATTCCCTGAGGTCCAAAACGGAATGACACACCATTACCTTTTTGATGTTTTTTTTTGACGTCTGACATCCTTTCTTGTCAAAGTCTGAACTGCAGTAAGGCTCATGTGGATTCCAATATGGTAAGCTTTGGTTTGAATGCAATCCATTCGAAAATGCAGAGTACACTTCTCTGGCAATGTTCTCTCGAAGTTATGAACGGACATTCGTTCAGTAAAATTATTAGAATGTTCATTTGAAGTTATCGGGTCTAAAATGTAAGCACAAAAATGTTATTTATACATCGTTTATGTTAAGTTTTTCCCTGAAATGTTTTAGTCAGACTTTCATGTAACATTTTTTGTTTCAGAGAACATTAAAAGTGCAACATTCTCAAAATGGAATGTTCCTTTAACCGTCGTATAACCAAGAAAAAAGGTTAAAAAAAACATTCAGAGAACTTTCAGAAATAACATTTTCATAACTTAATGGGAACGTTAGAGCGTTATGGAAACATTAATATGCTCTTAGAGTATTTTTTTGTTAGCTGGGTATAACTATCTCAACATTTTCCAGTTTCATCTACTTTAGTGTTTAGCATTATGCAAACACGATGACATTCTAAGCATCATTTAAACACATGCAGATTTCCAAAGATAACCAATGTGTTCCTTCAAAATGTTATTGCACAGATACATTTAGCTGTGAGTGTTATCTTAGCAGGAGGCCACAGTTTGCTTGAGTGACCATCTGATACAGTGCTGTGGATTTCAGGCCTATAAAAAAAAGACATGGCTTGTTAAATTGTGGGTCATTCTGTCCACAGAATCACAAAGACCCTGCTTCTGTCATGCCCTGTCCCTCCCCTGTGTTTAGCGGCGAGTTGCAGACATAAAGTAACAAAAGCCTCGTCCAACAAGTCCTGCTGAAATGAAGTACACTCCACCAAGCCATGTCAAGCTAGCGCTGCACAGCAGTCTTATTCATTTGACCTTCATCCACGTTGGAGAAAAGAGGGAAAATGCCAACCAGGTGCACAAAGTTTCTTTTTTCACACACTATGGGGCAGAGAGCCGAAGGGGGAGGTGATTGAACTATCTGGTGCAAAGCTTTTTTTTTTTTTTCAACACAAAGGACAAAAAGGAGGTTTCTCTCTACATTTGTGCTTTCTATTCAATAAACAGCCCGCTGCAAAATACGAGCTGTCTTTGGAGTCTGTAATAAGGGCATTCTAGATTTGTCTGAACCTGGAACATTAAACACGTTTGTCTTCCATCCGTCAATGTCAGAGCAATCATCTGTTCAAACGTCTGCCGTTCTACAGGACGCCAGTGTTGTGTGTTTGTTAATTTATCATTTTAATCAGAACACACAAATACGCACACACTGACTACACAAGAGACAGAAAAAAAAAATATTGAGCGGTTTTTGGTTAAAGTTGTATTGCGTTTATGGAGGATTAGTAAAGTGATGTGTGTGTAGATTTGCTCAGCTATATCTTACAAAACCTATATAAATATATTAATACTACAATATAGGCTTAATAATAGTATTTTATTGTATTTTTTAACATTAATGCTAATTAATTAAGGGTTAGTTCACCCAAAAATGAAAATTATCCTATAATTTACTCACTCTCTTCTTTCAGCCAAACAAAATCGGAGTTTAAAAAATATTTAGTAGGATGTAGGAGTAGCGTAAGCTTATGTGAGAGTAGACGCCTCTCGCAGTTCAAACAAATAGGGCTGGGCAACAAACTTAAGCTCCTCTTCTCTTATATCGAAATCTTCCGACATTTCTCTAAAAAAATCTCGTTTTAGACTTTGTGACTGGTGTTTTGTTTTGCTCTATCCTCTGAGCTTCTGAGTTCGTCAATACGTCATGCGTCGGGTCAGCCGCTGGTTGCTTATGGCCGTTGTTGGAAGCCAGTGATTATAGTTTATAAAGTTAAAAAATTAGGATATTTTTCTTTAAAAAAATGCATCACTTCTCTTTAGAAGGTCTTGATTAACCCACTAGAGTTCTGTGGATTACTTTTATGTTGGATGGATGTGCTTTTTTGGGCTTCAAAAACTAGGGTACCATTCACTCCCATTATAAAGCTTGGAAGCTTCAGGATATATATATATATATATATATATATATATATATATATATATATATATATATATATATTTTAATATAACTCTGGTTGTGTTTGGCTGAAAGAGGAGTCATATACACCTAGGATGGCCTGAAGATGAGTCAATTATGGGATAATTTTCATTTTGGGGTGAACCATTTAATGGAACCGTTTAATGTTATTAAAATTTTATGTTGTTAATATTGCCAATATTGGCAATGTTAATATTATTCTTTTAATTAATATTAATCTTAAATCTAAAATATATTAAATTAAAATAAAAGTATTAATAATATTACAACAGAAGTGCTTTGCAGTTCCCCAGCATTACTAAAAAAAAATGAATGTTTGTTTAAATGTAATATTTGCTACATTTTATTCAACCCCATCAGACACAAAACAGTGTTTTTTTCTTTTTTATTTACTGAGTTAATTCACTCTTTCCCTCCACATAAGTCAAGCTCCATTTAGATTTGTTTTTCTCTTTAGCCACCATTAAGCACCCTCATTTATTAGCTCCTGAAAACCCTCCTAATACTGTTACTGTTGTAGTTGTTGCAGGCTCAAATATAGTTATTTATTTGTTTTCACTTTATCATTTATTCTTTTATTTGTTTGCCCGCGCTGCTACGGCTATTGCATTCAAACGCCGTTCGTTCTCTGTCGTTTCTTTCTTTCACACTAAACTCTCTCTTTCCCTCTGCTCAGTGACACAAACACACGTAATTCTTCTTAATGTGACAAATGAACTGCTCTAATCTCCAGCAAGCTCTGCGCTCGTCTCCCGTGTTCATCTGTGCTAAATGAAAGCTTTTATGCAAATGAAATATTTGAGGGGGGCACGAGTTATTTTTCATTCAAATAAGCATGGTGGCTCCTCTTAAGGCAGATCTGAACTTGTCACGTAAACAAGTGTCATCGAGCGCTGAGTCTTGGCACCCGTATCATCTCTTCGAAACTCTCTTAGAGGAGTTATTCAGATTCACACTTTGTGACACGTCGCAGTAAGCTTGTTAGCTTTAGCCCAGGTTCTTTAACTGTGACTCACCTGTTTGCACAGTAAACAGGCGACTTCAAACAGCCGCGGAAACTGGGCGCCCAGATAACGTCCATCTCCTGTGAGACGCGCTCGGTTGAAAGCTTACTCTATCAACAGAGCAAAATGCTAAATTATGCACGGTAATACACAGGGCCCCGCTCACGCCCATCAATCACCTGTAAGCGGAATACAATCGATCACATTCCCGAAAACGTCACCGCACGCGCACACCAGAACTATTTCCTCCCTATAGCTTGTAAGGAATTACATTACATCGCAATTCTGCCAGCTTAGACGCGAATGCATTTAAACATTTACAACAATACATCACAATATATGGCCCTGTCACCGTAGAGCCAAGAGGCATATTGCCAAGTCTCAGGCAATGTGACTCCGGCTCTCCGGAATGACAAACCCTCTGTCTGCAGTATTTACAACAGCGCCGTGTTTCGGAGCTCACAGCAGAGTGCTCTTCTTTATACTTGCAAAGGAATAACCAGCCCTACGTATGACAAACACCCTTCTCTCCTCTTCTGTTAGATCTGTGGTGTTCATAATGCATTGGCCGTCCTGGAGCAGAAAGCAGACAGGCTTTCTAATCTAACACGGCGTGCTGCAGACCGGCGGAGAGAGACAGAGAGAGAGAGAGCTGTCACGGAGACATGCAGCCTCACAGCCGTGGACACATCCATAATGTGGAGCTCAGTGGGCCAAGCACATCCCAGCGTTCCCCTCTTCATCACAAATTCCAACACAAGCCCTTCTGCCACCAGCATGCAGAGAGCACAGAGTTCTGCCGAGCTCCTGAATTCAATATGAAACCCAGGGTGCAGAGAGGGACCGGTGCACCTCCATGCAAGCAAGTTCAAATTTATTGAAACAACTGCTTTTTTAGTTTAAAACAAGGTGAGTGGATTACATGGCAGATGTTTATTACTAGTTGGACATTGGCTCGTTATTAAGTGTGCAAATCCAAGCACATCTAACAATATTTTCGATTAAATTCTTTATTTCATGGACCTACTAAATATTTATGTGTAAGAGACTATGGCCACACTCCAACCTGAATAAATAAATAGGCAATTTGACATTGATTTTTATCAATATTGCTTTATATATCACAATAAGGCATTTCATCTCATTATTTTTCACAATTCTGACTTCATATTTTAAACTTTCTCACATTTACTGTGTGTTTTTTACTCTGTGGTGAAACAGACTTCCTTATAGACAGGAAGTCATGAAAGAAAAGGTAATTTGTCATTATTGCTTTTAATTAGGACTTTATTGATAATTGATCTCAATTATATATGTATTACTCTGAGGAGAAAAAGGGCTATGGAAGCTTGTTTCCACCACGGAATAAAACAATTTAAAATGTGACTCTTTATCTCACAATTCTGACTTTTTTTCTCGCAATTGGGAGTTTATATCTTGCAATTCAGACTTTTTTCCTGGCAATTCTGACTTTTTTTTGCAATTACTCACAATTTTGACTTTTCTCACAATTCTGACTTTTTTGAAATTAAGAGGTTATATCTCACAATTCTGACTTTTTTGCAATTACGAGTGTATATCTCACAATTCTGACTTTTCACGCAATTCTGACTTTTTTCTTGCAATTATGACTTTGGTAACATTTTATTTTACAGTGCCGTAGTTACATGTTACTACATGTACTTACAATTTTAATAACAGTAAATTATGCATAATTACAAGTAACTAGCCCTAAACCAAACCCTAACCCTAAGTGTAACTCTATAGTAAGTACATGTAGTTAATTAATAGTACTCAGTACTTATTTGAGTAATTACAATGTAACTATGGCACTGTAAAATAAAGTGCAACCCTGACTTTTTTCACAATTACGCGTTCATATCTCGAAATTCAGAATTCTTTTTTCTCAAAAATGTGAGCTATAAACTCTCAATTTCGAGTTATAAAGCCAAATTCTGACTTTTTCCTCGCAATTCTTACTTTAACTCTCAGAAATAAAAGTCACCATTGTGAGATAGAAAAATTGCAATTACCTCTTTAATTTTTTATTCTGTGGTGGAAACAAGCTTCCATATTAATACAGACAGGACATTTAAAAAATAATTGTTCAAAGTATATTTTAAAACTGGACAGTGTACAATCCTTTTTTTGTTGTTTCATTGCAAATTCTTTGTGAAGTTGTTTTAAATAATGGAAACAAGATGGACAGATGGAGTCCTTTATCATCAAATGTTAAATCTTTAATTATTACGGTCTTTGGCATTGTTTTTTTCTTTCTTTCAGAGGAACAGAACAGACCTCTGTGGTACCAATGCTGCCTAACACATGAGATAATTTTCTGCTCCAGTATCTCTGCATAGGGCCATCAGGCTCTGATGTGGTCTAGAAATCACACACACACATCGACATTCCATCTCTTTCTTTTTGACACTCTCTCTCTGTTACACATACGCACTTCCTCTCTTCCTCACCCCACACCAGCTGCAGCCCTCCTACCCATGGCATGGGCAAAAACTCTGCAAATTGAACGGTTCAAAGGCAGCATGGTCTACCATCTGGGTTGGGAGGTGTTTATATATTTTGACTCTAAATTAACTACACTCCGGGACTCCAAAATGGATGAAATCATTATCAAAAATCTGATCTTGATGATCAGATGTGGGCTCGTCTCCCGCACACCAGGGGAGGGTGTTTGATAACCACATGTATGGTAATGAAGAAGAGAGCTCTTTTATGCTTGGAGGGTCGAAGTTCTGGAACTAATGAGGGGCTTCCAGATCATACAATCGCCACATCCACCTCCTCCAAGATCACTCAAGTTAATTTGCTCCCATGAATGCCATTCTTTTAGCAAGATGCATTATACATTTCTCCGTGATGAATGAAAGAGCACTAAAATCGTTCCAGCAGCATGGAGGCGATCGCATGACCACCGCTCCGAGTTATCAGATGCCTGATGATTGAGTTTCATATCAGATTTATTCGCCAAACAACAGTGCTGTCTGTCTGAGGCGATAGTGCTTGTGGATTAAATGGCCCGAGTTTTCCGGAGCATCAACAGGAGAGGGGGGAGGAGGGGAGGAAGATGTACCATGTGTAACCCGATCAGCACTAGCCTCTGAGACACATTGTGTTTCGCTGGCGATCACAGAGGTTCTTCTTTTCAACTGTCAGTCAAATCCAGATCAGTGTTGACCACAAAACATAGCTTAACACCAACAGGAACATGATCCAGGTTCTCAACCTTCAAAGCCCTTTTTATCTTTCTATAAACTGTTGGAACTTGTCTGTTAGCGCCAACCTGGGTTCATTGGATAAACGTAGGCACTACTGACATTTCATGCCGCAAACACACAATTCATTGCATTTTCCAGCTGAAATGAACACTAGAGGCAGTAAAATGCCAATAACTTTTATTCCATTGTGATTACAGGGAGTGATTATTGTTTCATAAAAACTTATTTCCGCATGGTTCCTTGCATAAATACTGTTATGACCTCAAAACAAGGTCCATAGTACCAACTTTTCTTTTCTGGAGTAGTAAACTTGTTCGGTAGCTCCACTGGTACAGCATTGCACTTGCTATTCCATGGCTTCATAAGACTTGGAATATAGTGTATGGATTACTTTAATAGGGATTTTGTAGTGTCTTTTGGTGCTCGACAGCCTGTGGTACAGCCATATGGTTTTGGAATGATATGGGTGAGTAAATTATGTCAGAATGTTATTTACGGGTGTACTGTTCCTTTAATATTTTGTTGTGGGAATGCATGTAGCTTTCCAGAGCCAATTAGCTTCCTGTTTTTACTCCTGTATTGACTGGAGAGGGAAAGTCAACCATGGACAGGGTTGTTAAGAGCTAATGGTTACAGGCTTATGCGTTCATTTACTCCAGAAACGTCCACTACAAACTGCTGTTTTCAGTGGTTCCTGAACTGCATTCCTGGACCGTTAGCTTAGCATCACTTTGTCTTTGTGTTTGTCTCCTGCTGATTTGCTTTGATAGTGGGTCCACCGGGGCTCAGGCTGGCCTGTCTCATCAATTCGTTTAGCCTTTCATTGTCATCACGGGAGCTTTCAAAGAGCAGCGGCCCTCCAATCAGACCAGAGACATTGTGCTGAGCTTAATCAGCTTTTTTAGCATTTCTGTGTTTCATTCACAGGCCTCAGATAGACAGAAAGTTTATTAGGAATATGTTATGAGGAGATATATATGCCAGGACGGTGACTCAGACACTTTAATGCGACCATGAGGATTGATTAGCTTTCCATTGCAAGCGTAGCTCTAAAAGACTATGACAAACTAATAATTTGCACTTTAGCCAATGCATTAGTCTTACAAGGCCAATTAACTATGCAATTTTCATTTTACCTTTTACCTTTGCTTTATACTTCTCCGTGCTACTGCTAAAAGAGGCATATTTCATAACATCTTGAGATATATATATATATTATGGTGAGACTGACTCTCTCTCTCTCTACACACACACACACACACACACATATATATATATATATATATATATATATATATATATATATATAATATGAAGTAATATGCTTTTTATAATACACTATTTTTATATTAAAAACTTTTACATGATAAATCTAGATGAACTTGTTGACCTCACCCATCTTTACCTAATACATTTCAGACCACACTATTGTCAAACTCACGCTGACACGTGGAAAACTGTTTTCCTCGTTTGTGTAATTATAGACCGATCTCTGAGTTAAAGGAAAGAAAGTACCAGCAGAACATATGCTGTCTCTGTCAAGTACCTTACCACGAGTGGATCATTTCGGGCATTGCTCGTCCCGTACGTCTGACACGTAGTGGATGCTGCTGATGTGTGCAATGCGCGGCCCTATCTTCCTAATTACCAGAGACATCGTGCTGTCAGCAATGTCGTGCCAGGCTAGAATATCCTCCAAGGGGTGACAGCTACCATGTCAGCCCGTTTGCCGAGACGTGAACGCCGGCGTCCCGAGATAAAGAGAATTAAAATCCCGTCAAGGCCTCATAGCGGGTCACTTGGGCCAAAACAAAAGAGTGGTGATGGGGGGCTTTAATTACCTTGTGTTGTTGTTTGCCTTAGCGTTCCATAACAAAGCAAACTTAATTAGATGTCTCAGGATGTGGTCTCCGGGAGAGCAACGCAAGTGTCAACACAAAGTTTAAATGGGAAAAAAGGGGGGCAGAATGCAGTAAGTATTAATTTAAATGTGATTATGCGTCTTCAATTTGCATTCCAGATATTGGTGCCTGAAGGGAATTTAGAAAGAGTGTGTATGAGTGTTCAAGGTGCGAGAATTACTGGCAGGTTACCCTACTCGTACTCGCTAATGGAAAAAACAACTGTGCTATTGGACCACGTTTTACCAATGCTAGCTACAGTAGATTGATAGATCCAACAGTATCAGGGGTCATTCACAAAAATAAAAAGAAAATAATGGTCTAGAGATACTTTTTTTTTCTTCTTTTAACTTGATAGCTGCATTATTAGAATGCAGTGATATTCAGGATACGCTCCAAAAACACTAGCGCAGAGCTTCCCAAACTTAAGAGGGGTAAGGCCCCCCAAAAACATTGCAAAAGCTCCACGACCCTGCTGTTAAAAAATATATACTGACATTTACCTGCAAATACATTTATTAACAAGTTTGTAAGAATTTCATGCCAATTATGAGAACTATGATGTAAACATACTTTACAAATATATTTAAATCCATAACACTAACCTTACATACTTTCAAAAAAATCCATTTTTAGAACAATTGGAATATTTTAATTATTTTAATATATTGATTTGGACTAGCTACGGCCCGCCGGGGGGCCGCGGCCCACAGTTTGGGAAGCACTGCACTAGCGGAATGGTCAGACATGTCTGTCTAGCACGTGTTTACATAGAAAAACAATGGAAAAGTAGCTCAGTGGAATGGAAAAACACGGCCACTTTGTGAACTCACTGTTTATATTCAACAAATCTCTAAAATCTCATTCTCAAGTCTGGTTTGTTTACGACATATAAGAACCAGTGGCATTTAGCATCAGTGATGTCAAAGCTGGTGGAGAATTTTTGAAATATGAATGTGGACGTAATATATTATCAGTAAATAACTTGCATTTTGTTTTGTTCCTCCCACAATGATATCGTACAGCTGCAGGAGACTTATGAGTCACATGGACCGCTTCTATGAAGCATTTATGGTGTTTTTTGGTTGAACACTACTTTTAAGGTTGTCATCCTCATTTATCTCACCACCTTCTTCTTTTCTTTCATTTTTTCTTTCGGTCTTTAGGATCACAGACTATTAATTCCAGTGAGGAATGTCCTCATATTGGCTGGTGCTCAGAACAAAGCGCTACGACGCAGCATGAAAAATGACACCTCCACCTTTTCTACCTCCACATTCGCAACTGTGAATAATAGGTAAGTTTCTGTGCCAATGTATGAGAGTAACATCACCAAAAAACAATGTGTAGTTTTTAATGATATAAGTGTTCCTTACGTTACCACAGATCATCAGCTGATCTGATGAGATGCTATTTGATGAGCATATGTTTGCAGATGTTCTGTATTTTGCCTGGCAACTCATTGCTCATTATAGTGGTGCTCCATGTCAGTATGTAGGGCAAGGTGTATCTTCCCATGAGACTTAATAGAGTCCTCATTTATGTTTTATTCCCAACTGCCAACTGTATCTTGGATGTCTTGGATTTAGGAGAAATAAAAATTTAAGTGGTAAAATCGTTAAAGCACTTATATTAATGCTTCTGTACATTTGTTATTTTAATTTTGGGTCTGTAAATTTTATATATTTTTTTTAAAGAAACTGAAACTTTTCTTCAGCAAGTATGTATTAAATTGATCAAAAGTGACAGTAAATACATCTCAAGCAGCTGTGCTTAAAGGGTTCACAAAAATTAAAATTCTGTCATAATTAACTCACCCGCCGCAAGACTTTCATTCATCTTCGGAACATAAATCAAAATATTTTTAATAAAATCTGAGAGATTTCTGTTCCTCCACTGATAGCTGAGCAACTACAACTTTGGCGCTTCAAAAATTCATAAAGAGACCGTAAAACCAGTCCAAAGTTAGTCCAAACTTTCTGAAGAGACATGATCACTTTATATTTATATTTCAGATTGAATTTAGGCTTTTATTCACACATAAACATTGTTCAGCAAACATAAACAGAAGCTCAACCGTACATGCTTGATGTGCAAGAGGAAACCTCATTGGTTTTTGCATGTCAAGCAAGCATGTTTGAGTTCTGATGTGTGAGTTGATGAATGTTTATATGTGAATAAAAGCCTAAATTAAATCTGTTCATCATATAAAGCGATTGTATCTCTTTATAAAATTTGGACTGAACCGTTCAATTCTTATGGATTAGTTTTACAATCTCTTTATGATCTTTTTGGAGTGTCAAAGTGGTAGTGGCGTAGCTGTCAATGGTGGGACAGAAATCTCTCAGATTTGATAAAAAATATCTTCATTTGTGTTACGAACATTTACGAACGTCTTACGGGTTTAGAATGACGTGAGGATGAGTAAATCATGACAGAATTTTCAATTTGGGCGAACTAACCCTTTAAAAGAGCACTCAAGAGTGCAGCAAACTACTATTTTGATACCTAGAATCTCATAGGCTCTCATTTGCTGCCCAAAAAACAATTTTATCAGTGTACTGTGTCCTAAAAGAGTGGCACTCAAAGGTACAGGTCACATTGAGCAAAGCGCTTCGAGCTGAATTAGGGAGAGCATAATCTCTGCATATATTTATGAATTGATTTGGCCGTGTCAGGCGTTGCTGGTCTTTGCTAATGGCAATAATTCTTTGGATAGGATTCATATGTCTACTTCATATTAAGTTTCCTCACTGCCTACTGACCTTTTCATTTTCTCTGGCATATGCGATCCTTCACATCTATGGACTTGTCAGGACTCATTATGTTCTGACTGCTGTTTTGTTAGGAGAGAGAGCATCTTTTACCGAGCAGATGTGTGTGTGCTGGCTGGCGTTTATAGTCTGTAAAACAAAGGGATAAAAAATAGAAGCCTGGGGTGGCACGGGAGCACACCCTGTTTGTCACGGATCGCTGCTGCGTGTGTTGAGCGACTGGGTGGAGACGGCAGTCATAATAGCCCTCAGGTTCAACGGTTTTGCCTTCCCATCAAAGCAAACGCAGATCATTTCGCTGATAAATGGATTCATTGATGGATGGAAAGATGTCTGAAAGCAACGTTTGTGTCCAAATTCACAAGCTAAACCGTTCTAAATTGTATGTGATTGTTGGATTAGAAGCACAAATTACGGAAAATACATTTTTGGAAACGGTAAAATTTTTGAGCGTGCACCGGTGCATAATTATTTTGCCCCCTTGTGCGATGGAAGAGGAAATGTTTGTGATTTTTTTTTTCTTATGGATTTGAAAGAATATGAGACTGAAGCAGCAAATTTGATTCTGAGAATTCCCCCTAAAGCGTAACATGGGCTCTGAGCTGCCATCATTGCTATATTTGGTTGAGGATCCTGTTCAGCTCACAACAGCAACATGGCTCTACTATAAGTACAAGTATAAATATAACAGTAATGTGTAAGTCATATTTATTGCTATGTGCACTTGGTGTAAATAGCCTCTGCCTTTTAAAAATGGGTGAAATGGGTTTCTCAGACTTCTTTTTAGTGCCGCTACAGACTAGTATTTGAGATAAAAAAACAACAGCAACAAGAAAAAAAATCATTTGACAGACTTTTTGGCTTTCAAAAACTCAATAAAGAAACTGTGAATATTCCTTGGATGATTCAGATGACAAGTTTTAAACTTTGCATCTTAAATTTTATAAGTTTGCATTTATTTTACATTTTAGTGTTTGACAAGCTTTTGGTCATTTTATATAAATTTAATTTTATATAAAATTTTATATAATTTAAAATAAATTATATAAGGGTAAAATGAATGAAAATGGTAAAAACAAGTTCTAGTTCTAATTGTAGTGATGTAGTTATGAAGAAATCAATTAATTTTTTTTTTTTTTTTTAAATATGCACACATTCAACATTCAACACATTCAATTCAATTTCTAGTATCTCATAAGCACAAATGTCACATTCAGTTATTAATTACATGAATGATGTAGCCTAAATGATAACATAATTTTCATTCAAAATGGTGGAATTTGATAAAACAGTTGAGTAGTTTACATTACGGGATAGCAGGCCTGCCAGTTGAACATTTTAATCGTAAAACAGTTGTCAAATATGAAATGTTTTGCTACTTACTTCTTACCATGCACTCCTTAACCATTAAAAGTACAGCGCCGTGTTGGAATTCACACTAGTCTTCTGTGAACAGTAAGGCATGCCTTGATTTGATTGGCCATCTTAATCATTTTGACATTGACAAGCGCTGTTAGACTGCTGAGGCAAAGCAGCCTAAAAATGCATCTTTCTGTCATCCCAAAAACAAATAATGTGCGTAATGGAGAGCAGTAGAACGACGTCAAAAATATCAAATATTAGGGGGAACAGTTTGGCCATTTCTACTCATTGGGGAGATTCGTGACCAACAATGTTTATTGTGTTTACAGCCCCGACTCTCTTGCCAAATGCATATAGTTTCCGCTTTACTAGTACTTGCTTTTCTTGAATAGCAGAATGAGAGCTCAGAGACATTTTCTAAATAAGCACATAGACAGGCAGACAGACATATAATGCACTTTACACTCAAGCTACAATATTTTCGAAGGGTTTGGAGATTAACCTTTTGAATGTAATGTTGGGGATACGACGCCCCTCCTCTACCCGGGCAGAGCGCGTACGACTTCTCTAATTAGCTGCCTGACATTTCACTTAATCCAATAAAAAACAACATGGCCGCTGTGCGATGATCTGATATTGGTAATTGGAACTTTTTTTGCCGGGTTGTCCATCTCTGTTCTGGTGTTGCTTCATTTTGACGCCTGTAGAGATATCATTAAAAATTTCTCCAGCAAAACAAGCCACAGCTCTTCTCAAAGGACACACGGAGGGAATTTTCCTCATCTGGTTTAATCAAGGTCTCGCCCGATCATACACAAAAAGGCCATGAATGCAGTTTCTCATTCTCTCACACTGAGGCGTATCGGCTTTCCGCCGGTTCTGTTACGGCTGTTTGATGACATGAGTGTTTCAGCTCTCGAGGAAGCGAGTGGCTACGATTACTTCCTGTGTTAGCAACTTGGTGTTGTGTCACCTTGGTGCGCAAAACAAGGTCATTCTGGTTGCCTTTTATGAAGCTGACAACATCTGTGGATGCTTCGTATTTTCTTATAGTGCATATTAGTGTATATCAATATAAAACTGTGGCATGAAATTAGTTTAATTTTCAAACTGATGCAATTATGGTTCTGTCCCAAATGTAGCACTTTTGTGCATGTCTATATGTAGTTGACGAGACCGTTTTTGCTTCTTTTATATGCCCATTTGCCAAGTCTGCACTTGTGGGAACTTCACAGTGGATTACTTAAAAGACTTTATCTTATTTAAATAAATTCACAAAATCTGCTAGGTTGTTAATGACTTGTAAAGTTAAGCAGTTCTTGCGCAGTTCAGATAGTGATGCTTGTTAGTTGCCCCAGTGTTTAAGCCTTAGCTCGAGGTCTGTCTAGCTTACGGCGGACAGGCACCCAGAGAAAAAGCTCAGAGCTAAATGAGCTTGGCAAAGGAAAGCACTGTGCAAAAGGCCAGACTTTATTTCTCCCAGAATCCTCCCTCTCATTAATTAATACCTGCCCCCAAGCTACTGATATATACAAACAAGAAGGAATGCACATGAAATGCGCCTGCAAATTGAAGCAAATACAAGATAAGAGATGGAAATGAATTTTTATCCAACATTATTTAAAAAAAATAAATATTGTACCACGCATTACGCATTTTCATGAAATTCTTAATTGGCTTAGAAGCGGGAAAGTGAGTTACTTTTGTTTTTAATTTCACAGGGCTACTGATATCAGTGTCCAATTGAATTTATTCAGCTGCAAATCTATTATATATTGTAATATATTCCCAATCTGGGTAAAATAGTCTGCTGGGTACTGAATAAATACGGTTTTATAAAATTCTGAAATTGGGTGATACACAAATGCCTTTTTAAATGGGCGACTTAAACAGTTCTTCAGTTTAATCTGATATTAATGTCAAATCAAGTCACCTTTACTTATATAGCGCCTTTTACAATGCAAATTGTGGCAAAGCCACAATAAGGTAGTTGTGGCCTAGTGGTGAGGGAGTCGGGCTTGTAATCTGAAGGTTGCCAGTTCGATTCCCACACCGGCAGGAATTGAAAGTGGGGATTGTGAATAAACAGCACTCTCTCCACCTTCGATACCATGACTAAAGTGCCCTTGAGCAAGACACCTAACCCCTAATTGCTCCCCTTGTAAGTCGCTTTGGATAAAAGCGTCTAAATGATGAAAAATGTAAATGTAAATTCAAAGCAGCTTTACATTAATAATTGGCAAATAATTTTAGCTGCACAGCAGCTCCCAAAGAAAATGGTGTCATTGTCCATCTTATTCTATATATTATTGATTCATTCCACTGCAAAGATCAATAGTTATTAGTCTAGTTAATTTATGTATATCAGCACTGGAGAAAACAGTGACGTAATTGTCCTGTAATGTAATGTGCTAAATTATAATATAATATAATATAATAATATAAAACATAACATAACATAACATAACATAATATGTTAGGACAGTATATTATAATGAACTACATTATTAAAAATAAAGGTTCCAAAAGGGGCTGTTACATGTCTGTGTGTTGTGGACTGTGTTTTTCTTCTGTCACGTGTTCCTTTGTTTGATTTTCCCTCCATTATCATGGTTATTGTCATTATTAGTTCCTTGTATTCAGCTGTATATGATTAATTAGTCTCGTTTACTCTGTGTTCGTTGTATATAAGCCCTATGTTTCATTCTGTTCCTTGTCTTGCATTGATATTGTTTATGATGGTTGGTTTGGTTAGTTTCTGCTGGTTATTTCTCCTGTTTGGATGGTTTGTTGAATTAAACGTTGTCCTAAAGGATTTCCTTCACCGTGCGCTTTCTCAGTACCACAAAGGCAGCGATTATATAGGAATATATATGTATGTGCGTGTGCTTTTTAAAAATGAGTTGAAAATCAGTGTTATTACATTGCCATTTCATTTTTATAAAAGCAGTAGGCTATTCAGATTGTGCTTGTTCCAGTGATTTCAATAAATATTTGAGATGTATTTAATGCAAATTATTTATTTTGATCCAAAGCATAAAATTCTGATTGTGTAAAAGTTACACAGATCGGCTCTGTTTGTTCTCTTCAAATGATGCTCCAACAATCAAACTCTTTTTGCTGAGCATTATGTTCCAGAACACCTGGAACCAGAATGCTTTGTACAAGTGAGCAAAACTACTTTCTTTAATGGGCCAAAAAAAATAAAAACACCCGGCGTTATGCAAAGAGGGATGATGTTTACGTTATAAGCCTTGTCTGTCATTTTAGTAAAGCTGCTCTTGTGTATAAACCTGCCTGTAGGTTCCTCTGGCCGTGCGCCTGGAGCAGCTGAACTGTGCAGAAGTGCCATCGCTGTGATTCAGAGCATCCTCACGCTCGACTTAAACCGCTGCCTGACTCGTGCCTGTCGGCTACCTTCGCGCTTTAATCTCTCTGAGTGGTGAGAATGTGAACTAATGAGATAAATTAAGAATCATTAGCCCGGAGCTAAACTTTAAAGATATCATCCATGTTCTGCATGAAAAAAAACCCAGATTTCTTCAACCCAAAGCAATGGAGTACAAGAGGCGGGGAAGAAATTCGATAACCAATCCTATGGAAATTCACCGCAGATTTGTGATACGTTATGTAAATATATTTCCTCGCCTCAATGTTTGATGGTTGTAATAAAAACGCCATCTTCGTCAACACAAAACCAAGACGGAGCAGCTGTTTTTAATCTTTTGAATGTGTACCATGGCAAAACAATGACAAGAAGCACAGAGACGCATCTATTAATAAGATCATTTTGTTTTTAATGTCATAGATCACATAGAATATAGCCGTAGACAATAGCAGCTCATCCATACAGCGTAAGCTTTGTTTTTTTTGTGTGTGTGTGTGTATTGCGAGCGATGGGGAATGTATAAAGTCTCACTCAATTATAGATTTACGCATTAGACTTTGATGGCCAAAAATACCCCTGTTCACTAATACTGCAATCAATCTCTCTCCATGCCTACTGAGTATAATTAGACAATAATGAGGAAACTGCTTTATGCTGGATCTCAGACTATGTGTTGACCTCAGCAACTTATAGTCCATTAGACAGCAAATAGCTCACAAGGCTGGCATAATAAACCATGCCTTCCACTTCAGCTGAGGACTGAAGCATTCCTTGTCCAGGCAGTGCTAGAGACCGTCCTGAAATGGGGTCCTTATGTGACCCCAGCAAATATGACTGTTAAGAATAGAATATTAGCTTACTAATTACCAAGTATATACTTTATACTGGCTAATATTTTAAAACAAGCATGTTACTTTAAATAATTTAACTTTAATTGTTTAAAGTTAATTGCTGCATGACTCATATTGCATATTTAATTCAGAGAGTGACAGACGATACATATTTATTTTTAAAAATTAATATTATTTTGGATTTGAATCCAATTTTGTGTAAAACTGTCACATTTGGCAGTCAAACTAAACAATCTCAGTTGCTTCAGTCAACTTAAGTACACTGCATTGTGGGAAACAGTCTAGTGTACTCTGCAGTTTTTATGCTTAGCATGAGCTGTGTATTTTGATGGGTTTTTTTTCCAAGTAGCAGGACATGAGGGTCCGTTTACACGACACCGTTTTCTACTAAAGCTGCGGTCACACTGCACTTTTCGTCCCTTCGACTTCCATTCATATGCATGCGAATGCATCAGACCTAGTGCGAAAAGTTTCGCATTTCGGTGCCTTCCAAAGTTCACGTTTGATGAACTCTGACCGGGCGAATTCGCATCACGTGAAGAAGTGCGACTAGTAGAAGACTGATTCGTCACGGAAAGACCTCTTGGCTGAATTAAAAGAATATTTTTGCAGTAAAGTCGAGTAGGTTGTATATTTTTACATTTTGAATGTATTAGTATGTTGAATACATGTTTCTAAAAAAGACGGTGACGTCAGATCATGACCGTTGCAGCATCCAACGAAATTGGACTGCGGCTTTAAAACTTTTGGTCGTTCATTTCATGACAATGGCGTTTCGGGGGCCTGAAAATATAACGTTTTAAAACCGTGTTTCAAAGCCATTATGTAAACTACTAAAACGTGATTTTCTGAAAACGGTGATGTCATGCACATGCGTATTTCGTGTTCAGTCTACAGGCGCAAAGTGACATCGCCAACTACTGGCCTGGAAGTAGAATACAGAGTTTTTGATCATTTTTATGGATCTGTGTGAACAGGGATCATTTTTATCTGCAGTAAAGGAAAAACATTTCCGCTTTTAGTACATCTTGTCATTGAAACATACCCATAATCAAAGATATTTTATTAGATATTATACATTATTATAGGGGTTTTAAGTATGAATTGAGCGTATTTTTCCTTCTCTGCAGCCTTTGATGTAACATCTCTGGGAAATTGCTAGTGAAGGTGATTTTCACATGATATTTGCAGCTCAAGTGATTGGCTCACAACAACCTGGCATAATTTAAATGTTCCTACTTTTCTGAAGTCATTTGGAATCTCAAGCTCAAACCTGAGGAAGGCTCTCAAAGACCTGACAGAGGAGGGCGGACAAGGGAGCTATTTTGTGTGATATTGCAAATATAGGCAATATTAACAGGCAGTCATAATAGAGAGACTGAATTTTGGTAAAAGATTTAACACACAAATATCTCTCTCATACACACATACAGACACGGAGGCATCCACCGGTGCTCGACTCGCACATTCAAGAGCAATAAAAAATTAACTTTAACCAAAGATATAAAAAGGAAACAAACTGAGACGAGCGACAAGCAGGGAAGTTATTTCTATCTGTGTGGCTTCAGGTTAAAGCGTTCTTAAGAACCTTGATGTCTTTTGAAGGCGTTGTTTGTGTAAATGAAACAGACTGAAGCATGGCAGTGCGCTGATCACGGAGAATCGGCTCAGTCGAAAATAAAAAGTGCTTGTGTCACACACCACAGCGAGATCTGAGACGCAAGCGCTGTGCTGTGTATTGTTATTTGTTGCGGTTGTGTCAAGTGTGTCGGCATGTCAGACTCATCACTATGTTTCGAAAAAAAACAAAAAACTCATTTAGATATATGAACACAGTGCTTCACTTTCTCGGAACAAACTGGTTTTTTTTTTTGCTATCTCTTTTTTTGGGTTCTGATAAACCCACTGTGTGGAAAATAAAGAATGAAATGAGAAAAAAACAAAAACAAAGGAGAAAGTGTAGGAGAGCCTCCTTTGAAGCAGGAATGCATGCGCGGATAGAACAATGAATAAATAAATAAATACACCAACAAATATATAAATAAATAACAGAACAGACGCGATTGTGTCTTTACGGAAGATGAGAGAAGTTTTTTTCCCCTCCCTGTGGCAGCTGTGCAGGGCGACCTGTGTTTAACGCACACCACGGGCAACGCTTTCTGATGACATAAATAGCCGATCATGAAAATGGTTTTCTTCCCCTTGAGTTTTTTTCTGCTTCTTTTGTGATTGTGGCAGCTCATTTTAGTCACAATGCAGCAAAACTTTGGAAACAACATATAACTGGAGTTCGTTTAAAAGGAGTGATTTTTCATTTAATTGCTGTTCCTGGGAATAGTTCAAATCTCAAAGTACACTGTGTAGGCAGGGTACCGCTCTAATAACATATAGACATATATACGCTGTATTCATATATTCATTGTTTATATTCTCATATTCTGTGATATGAGGAGAGTGCACAAGGTCATTATGAGCGTTATAAGCTAAACTGGATAGATAGCTTGAGCTACCGATTCTGCTACAAACCATTTGATGTGGCAAAAACCCTAGTGAGCAAAGGTTGTTTCAAAATCTAGGTTTAATTATGCTGTCTTTTACGTTCCTTTTGCCATATTCAAAGGCAAATAAGAAAACTTTGCAGAATACATTGCAAATCGTCAAGATGGTGGATGATATGAGAGATGCTATTCTAACTATAATTGATTGAATAGTAAAATGAATGGACATGCATATATGCTTTCAAAATGTTGTGTTGTCCCTCTTGCGTCGTATTTAAGTCCGCAAGAAACGGAAGTTGTCAGTCTTTTCTTCCCTATTGTGAGGTATATCCGAGTGAAACGGCTTCTCAAACAAGAAAAGATGTCGTGCGGTACTTGATTTTGGCAGGAATTGGTTGGATGGATGGATCATTGTGGTTTGCTATCGGCTGATCCTATGTGCGGGACAAGTTGCAAGAGGGATTTTGAACAAAGCAATGGCATACATGCATGGATAAATCATTTAAACATACTGTCAATAAGAATGATCTTTTTTCCTTTCATCGTGACTTTAAAATCAACAGAGAATTGAGGCAGTGTGCAAAAAGGCAGCTAACTGTGTTGTGGAACGGCACAAAAGTCACAACAAAAGTGATTTTTGTTTCAAAAGTGGCAGGTTTTATGCGTTGAGAGAAAGATAGATTAATGAATTCTGATTTGTTTCATGAATTCCTCAGAGGGAACCACTTTTTGGTCCTACAAACAGCATGTTCTTCTTCTGAATCCTTCCAAACCTCTGCAGTACAAATGACCTTAAAAAGACTAGACAGCATCACTAAACGTTCACAAAGGACTTGTTTCTGCTCATCAAATTGAAATAGAGCAAGAAGGCTGGGAAAAGAAAAACACTTGCAATGAACTCAAACAATGGACATTTTTGTAAAATTAGCTGCCCGTAAAACAGTGTTGTTGGTATTGCAAAACAAAAAAAAACTAAGCACACTGTAGTCGTGTGTGGCTGTTTTTTAGTTTTGTTTCTTGTAGACAAAAACAGGTTGCTCAGCAAGTAGTGAACATGTCATGTAAGCAGTCTTTTCCAACACGTGTTTAAAACAACATAACCTGTCCAAACGCACAGCAGCGAGGCGAAGCAGAAAGCGAGAGCGGAAGAGTGAACCAAGAATGAAACCGAATGGAAATTAAACTCATAGAGTTTGACGACTACTAAGGCATCAGTTGCCAAGTACAATATAAGCCCATGTATATTACAACACAACCATATATTAATTTAATAAAATACACAATATAGCTCTTGTACACGTAACAATTTGGCTCAAATGCACAGAAACTGCAGAAAAATCAATAAAAATATGTCGTTTTGATGTAAACACATTAAATTGGATACATTTTACACATTAAAATGATATTGTGTATAAGTGACAATGTGAAGGGACATTTCCTTTTTTAAAATCTTTTTTTCTTGTTGTTGTTGTTGTTGTTAATGTAGTTTTTCTGAAATCGAAAACAGTGTCCTTTGCAGTTTAATAAATATCTTCAACCGCATTTTCATCCTGTGCGCGCCCTCATTTTTTTTTCTGAGATTAATGTTTTTTCCATCTTTTTTTACAAAATGTATAAATATTTTCATTGTTATCTGGACACTATACATAAGTTCATATATTTATATATATTTATCTATATGCATATATAGATATATCTTTTCACAGTTGAGGAAAAATGTCCCTAATATACAAGAGAGTGACTGTTATAACTTAACGTCGGACACGTGAAGAGTCACTTTAAAAGTAGTGAAAAGCTGAAGACAGATGATCACAGAGGACCAATAAAGTGAGAGTAACAGGTTCACCATTCTGGAATGTTCCATATGTACGTATACATGGGGGGAGGACACAAGTTTACACGTGACTAGAAATGACAGGTGAAGAATGGTTACATTTCATAATCAACCCTCCCCACCCCGCCCCAAAGATTCAAGGCCCCACACACAGAGTTTGCTGATATCATTTGCACTTCTTATGCTGATATTACAAAGCCAATAAAAGTTAAAGAGAGAGTCTCTGTCTTGGTGTGGTCCAACCGTTCTAGGGCGTCCGCTGCACCCCGAAAACCTTTTGATTTGCGATTGTCATATCAAACCATTTTCATCCACCCGCTTCCCCTCCAAAAGTCCCTGGAGGAGAAGGGTGGGACGCTCCATCTTGCGGGTGAGTGACGGAAAGACGTCACTGTAAGAAAGAGTTTGAAGCTGGTGGGCACTTGAAGAAGAAGAAAAAGCTTGCAAGAAACCAGAAGCAGGAACTTCTGCAACTCCAAAGGAATTCCCTTGCCCCCCAAAACACAACACAGCGTCCAGACGAACAAAAGCGAACAGTTTTTTTGCTCCTTATGTTTTTTTTTTTTTTGTTTTTTTTGTCAGATCTTCAAGTACGCCTGTTTTTTTGTTCTCACAAAACGTCCCCATCTGCGTCGCACTCTCTCGGAGAGCGTTTCGACTTGGTCCATGTTACCGCCCGTGTAGTTTAAGCTTGCTCACTTTCTGATGGGGGTGTTTTCGTTTCCCCGACAATCCTGCAGGAGCTTGTCGATGTCTCTGACCACCTGGTCTGCGTCCATGGTGCCACGGCCCATCTCTCCTCCACCCTGCTCCAAGACGCAGTCCATTTCCACTGCCGTCTCCTGGCTGATCCGTGAACGTGCTTCAGCCAGGACTTTGGCCACGGGGTCAGAGGGAGGCAGCGTTGAGTAGCCCTGCTCTTTGTTCTGCTTGTTCGGGGAGATGTACTGCCCGTCTGGGGGTCCGTAGTGGCTAGTGCTGGGCTTGCCCTCTGCTCCGTCGCCCATGCCTTTGGCTGAAGAGCACGGGGAACCTGTACTGCAGCCTTTGGTGGGACTACATGAGGCAGACGGGACCTCCTGCAAGAGAGGGCTGAGGGCACGTTTGGTCTTTAGGTAGGGTTTAACATTCGCCACCAGGATGGTGTGGTCCCGACGCTCCTTTCCAAATGTGCAAAAAGTTTTTTTGCCGTTGGGGTTGCAAACTGTCTCGTAAGTCTCGGTCTCCACTGCGACCGCTTCCATGCCGGCAGGGACGAAGAGATTGGTGCGGTAGTCGGAGCCCTCGGCTTGGGGAGTTCCTGCTCCTCCGGCCCCCACGGGAAACTGGGGCATCCAACAACGGTCAGAGTGACCCAGCACTCGACACTCCTCTGTGCAGTTCACACAATCCTCCTCTGGAAAAAAAAAAAGAGAAAGAAAGAAATATTAGAAAAAGATTGATTTTCCTCGAAAATGAACAAAACCATGTGGGAATTCTGACTAATTTTGGATAATTAAGTGAAGTAAAAACATCACAAATGAAAGGTAATTCAACTGAGAGATTATTTGTCACAAACGAACAAATCTGTCATCAGTGCAAAAACATCTTGAGATAACGTAACACTTGAGTCAGTGTTTCAGCAGAGCTAAATCACCAGAGCCACGTCAAAAGAAATCACATTTTGCCGGAGTTGTGAATCTGAGTTTGCAGTCTAAATTGAATTTGGTGAGATAAAAAGACACTGTACCGGCACAATGAACATTCATACACACAACAACCGACTCTTATGAGCTGGTGCTTTTAATGAAGCCTTCAAAAAGACTTTTCTCCTGAATTATTATTAATAATAATGATTATTATTATTAATATATACACCCATTGGTGTCAGTGTTTCACAATATTCCTTTTTTGCAAGCGATTTTTCAAAATGCAGCCACGATGAGCATGAGTCTTCTTTTTAAAACATTTAAAAAAAATCATACAGACACCAAACTTTAATACATACACACACCACAAACAAAGTCATGAATTATATAAAAGGCTTTCAGAGGGGAGAATGGGAACTATCTGGCTAAATAAGTGAGTTTTCCATGAACATGATCAAAAAGATGGCAAAGAATCCACCCGTTCCCCATCATCATGCTCAAGTATTCTACAGTATATCCTCCCTCTCTCCTCACCCCGCCTCTCAGTAGAACAACAACAGCTCAGTTTTGGCAAAAAGTGTGGTGCTGCTATCATAAATTTATGTCACTGGGCTTTGAAGCTATCCCAAGGCAGCCCTGCCATATCACAGAGCCAAGTGTCTAGTGCGGCACTGCATGTGTGTGTGTGTGTGTGTGTGTGTGTGTGTGGCTGTGCGTCTTCCCTCCTTTCATCTCAGCTCAGAAGAAACCACATTTTGGATTATTGTGGGCTGTTCTGATGGTGTGTCAAATGGGTCCAGGATTGTGAAGAGGATAAAAAAATAATGTATTTTAAAATGGGAAATGAAAGAAAGGGTGAAAAAAAAAAAAAGGGAACAAAAGGGAAAACATGAAATATGAAAGTTAAAAAAGCAAAAAGGAAAGCGCAGCTGCTGTCCTGTGAATATAAATGCTCAGAGAGCTCAGGTAAAGCTGAGACCCGGGTCCTGAACACACACAGACCTCACAGACAGGGAGCCGTGCCATCGGTTCTATATGCGTTTGACAAGAGAAGTGCAGTGATTTGAGCAGAACAAACAAAAGTTTTCCATCCATATTTAATAGTTTGATGATGACTGTCTTTTGGGAGACAAAAACACGGAAATACAAACAACCTCATGAATTTGTGAGAAGAAATGTTTTCAATAATCTAGCAGTCATCACTCACCCATATAAGACCCCAAAAAGTGTCGTGGAATAACAAATGAGATCGGAAAATGACTAGGGCAAATGCTGGAATAATCTTCATTTGTGTTATTGATTTCCCGAACGGTGATTTCCAAAAATATTAATCTCACCTCAAACCAGTGCATGATCAGATTAGAATTTTTTTTTTCTTAATGGAAGTGTCATTTTTACCTCAATTTTCTCCTTTGTTTCTTGCTCTATTTCACGACCCTTCTGTTTTCTTTTCTTTCTTTTTTTTTTTTTTAAATGAACAATGGGACACAGTAATTCATAAAGCCAGTTTGAGAGCAGTGTGATCCAGATTTCTCCATGGAAGGAAATCACCGTTTCCTCTCCTCATTCAGTGAAAGTGCATCAGTTGTCGGTGCTAAAGTATTCATAGTTAAATTGATATCTGTGTTTACTTTCGCAGAAGTGTAGTCAATTGGTTTTCTTTCTTCACACGATGAGCGTAGCTCGGCGCGTATAAATGATGACCACTTGACCTTATTATCATCATTAATCATATTTTAAATTGCTCTTTCAGATGTTTCTCTGCTAAAGGCCAAGCCATGCCATGAAAAATGATCCTCTGCAACTCGGCTCTCGAGTCCCTATTGTTCCTGATTTCACTGTGTGTGTGTCTGGCCAACAAAAGCCTATCCCTGGGGTTCCGTTCAGTTTGTTTCTGGTCTGTGGGGTTTCTGCTAACCTTGAAAAAGTTTTCAAACTCCCCTACCCATTCTCAATGGTAACGGTACACTGCACCTGCCTCTCCTGAGGTCAAAATATGTCTTTTTAACAAACACACACATGGACATCTGCGGTGCATCTGTGGACCGAGCAGAGAGAAAGCTACCAAAGAAGGTTGAGTTCTGTAGCGGGCCTAAGACAGAGACTAGGGGGACACCTAGGGTTTTGTGCCGTGTATGAAGTTTGTTTGTACATTTGGAGGGTCAGCAGGCTTGTACGTCCTCAGGGACGCTTTCCGCAAGAGTGTGTGAGGACGGGGCTAAGTACCACATAAGAGGGGAGAGAGAGCTTGACATTTAGCATGTGCTGCTCTTGTGTTGTGCAAGAGGAAGACGAGGGCTGGTCCTGAGTGGCACAAACTAGCATGCATGACAAGGTGAGGAAGAACATGCTGTCCACTTTAAATAATGAGATCTCCCACGCACACACACACACACAGATCTGCATAGGCTTTGAATCCGAGCTGTTTTGTTAGTTTTTGCAGCTGTTTATCTTCCCTAAATATAAATTAACGTGGGTATGCATGCTAAACAGTCCAAGTGTGTGTGGATATCTTTCTGCCTCACATTTTCATTTCACTTTTAGATGCAAGAGTAGCAAACAGGAGACTATAAAGAAAGTATTCAGATAGCAAATATTTTGAACAGCATTTCAAGGAGAAAAGAAAACAGAGAAACGTTGCTAGTAACAACTACACTAAGAAAGCAAATTAGACTTGCCTTCTCCAGCATGCTCAGGACCGACTGCTCGTTCAATGAGTGGAGGACAATAAAGCATAAATAATCCATGCTGACACATCTCCAAGCAGCCAGTCAGGAGGAACCAATCCTTCAATAGATTATTCATGCCTGGGCGGAACAGGTGACCTTGAGACTTGGCAGGGTCGCCATGACTAACAATAAGACATGTGACACCGGCTGAGGCCACTAATTCGTCGCCAGATACAAAGCAGGAGGCACGGTATGAATTATTGCCACCCCCAACCCCCCTCACATACAGTCGGCACGCAAGGTTACAAGCTGTTTTGGGGACACTTCATTATAACTGTATTGTGTGACATGCCTGTGTTTTCTTGACAGTCCGCGCACAGATCTATATATCGAATGGCTCTTCATGAGCTATGGGCTGCTCATTGGCCACTCTGCAGGAATGTCACATCAACTGCCCAATTATTATCAGAAGCAGCACACGCTCGGCTCTGTGCACCATTTACTGGGAATTGCAGACTTCAGTTTCAGAGCGCGAGGCTTCTGCAAGCACAGCGCTAGCCCCACTCATCAAGCTAATGATGTGTGTACGACAAATCTCATTTTACTTTGCACACAAAGTCCCAAAGGCAGAGCAGCAACTCGAGATGACACCATATTTATATGACAGTCCTAACAGAAGGTCACATCATAACATATTCACTACTTTCTGGTTTGTTTCCTGCTGCATCTGGAAAGAGGAGAGTTGAGTTGTCATATTATGAATATAGTCACGTCTGAAAGAGTTGTAGGTACTGCATGGCTTGCTTAACAATGGCCTTAAGGTCTGACTGTATTCATAATATTAGCACAACCTCACACATCTTAATTATATTTTAATTATAATCATAAAAAAAATAATTGCCTAAAATGAATGTTATTAGCAACAGTTGTTTGAGGTGACTTTGTAAAATAAAGTAACCCACACACACATATATATATATATATATATGTTACTGTATATATATGTTATTATATTGCATATATACTGTATGTGGCATTCTCATAATTCAGTATATACAGTAAATATTTAAAATTACAAACTGAATTATGATATCATAAAATCATTATTTCCCCTTTTAAAATATATTATTTTTGCAAAATATTGTATGATAAAATTTTTTTGAGTTCATACGAAATATTCAAAAAATAAATACAATCTACAATCAACAAATATACATGTATATGTATGACATAATCATAATTTAGTTTGTAAAAAAAATGAAATGTCATAAAATTAAAAATGCCATTATTTTTTAAAATATATTATACTTTATTATTGTAATATATTGTAAAATTATATATATATATATATATATATATATATATATATATATATATATATATATATATATATATTTCTTTTAATTTTGAAAGACATATTTTTTTGTACTATATTGTATGGTCATAAGAATTTGCCAGATGGAGAACTTCCCTCTGAGCCTGGTGGGTGAAAGAAAGAGGCAGGAAAGAGAATCCAGGCCACTTAAGAGTTTGAAGCCATTTAACAAACACCTTGCACTCTTAGTTAAGGAGGAAGCTTTCAAATGCCAGGGTTTCTTTCTTTTCTCATTCCATCTCTCAGAAGAATTTGGGTGGCTGTGTGCTTTATTTGATTCTCCAGCTGGGAAACAAAATAGGGGGAGACAGAAAGAGAGACAGATAGTATATTCTGACTCAGTGCATTAAGGCCTCCTGCCAAATCTTTTATTAGCATCTCGTTTTTCAGTCCCGTCGTTCCGTTTCTCTGTGCTCGTTCGCCAGTGACCCCTCCCGATCTCAGCACCGCACTACCATGCAGCTTCCTGCTTTCCTTGGTCCACAGTGTGTCTCGCAGCCAACATCAATTTCCTCTTCTCCTTCCTTCCCTCCCTCTCTCACTCTGCTGTATGCCACCAGCGGGCGCAAACAGAGGTTGATAGTCCAAGGCAACAGTTATAAATCTGCTCTGATCTCATCATTAAGAAACATCATTAGGCCATGAGGTAAAAGGAAACAGTCCATTAAAATCAGAGAAAATAAAATAATAAATAAAAAATTACTAACTGCAGACCAAGCTGTTTATGATACTTAATTGATGATTAAAAAAGCGACATTCTGTTGAACGTCACATAAAATATGATGTTAGCAGCTAGTTTTGGATGTTAGGACTCATGTGGGCCGTGTGCATTGGCCTTGCATCTAAAAAGGTGTGACACTGGGAGTGTTGTCGAGTGAGGGTACAAGAGAGGGCACAGTCGCAGTGGGGTGGGGATTGTGAACACAGGCTTTGTGTAGAAAGTGCGATACGGCCGCTCAGCGTGAGCAAGGTAGCATCAGAGCGCTCGCACCTGTGCCCTGGCAGACTGGGGCGCAGTTGGTAGGGGGATGTACGTGTGTGTGAGTGTGTGTAGTCGGCCTTGTACCTTAAAGGCTCAGAGGACAGCTGGAACAGGCCTCAAGGCCTTCATGACAGGCTGCCGCCGCACCTGTGTGCATGTTTGTGCGGTTGAACATTTCACTGTAGATCTATCACGTCTTCTTGGGGCTAAATTGCAGCTAAACATGTAAATATACAGTTAAAAATTAAGGTTATTTTTTCAGGATGTGATTTCACAATATGTGACCATGAAAAAGGACAGAATGTTCGAAGACAAAGACCGTGATTTTGCCAAGCAAGACATTCCTATCCAAAAATTTAATAATAACCATATCCATGTCCCTACCCATAACTTTTTCCTAAAATCAGAGGGAAATGATAGGTGAATAACACAGATGTAGAAGCACATAACCCTGGTTGTACGCCTAAACTTGACATAAACTGTAAGTTTATCCCTTAAATATAATTGGTTGTTCATGTTCATGTTGCACTTGATGAAATCACGTTCACCTTAGTGGTTGGGGACAGGCGTTGAAACCGCCATCTCTTCGAAGCAGATCTTCATTGTGACTGCAACAGAGGAATTCCTGCTGCTGTTTTGACACATTTTATAAGCTCTTTTTTGAGTTCTCAATCGGTAAAAATACCACAATACACTGTCAGAAAATGGGAAAACTTTTACCTTTAGGGGTACAACAGCTTGTCCCTTAAAAGGAAAACTTTGTATCTCATCAACCCCAAAGTGGTGAATTTTATTACCTTAGAGTAGTAATATGTACACTTAAGGTACTACTACGTACTTTTATGGGTAAATAAGGTACAGTTTCCCTTTAAGTGGCAATCTGTTGTACCCCAAAGGTAGAAGTTTTGCACATTTTTTTTCTGAGAGTGTTTGTACATGCATACACAGCATTGTTTTGGGTGTTCGGTAGTTCAGTCACAAAATATACCTCATAAAAGTGATATCAAGTTAAGACCTTATCCTTATGCCATTTGGTTTGGCGGTAAAAATGACAGAGTGAACGCTATGAGCCAGGGTTAAATGTATCATTTTCTTTTTTGGTCCAGACAAAAAGAACCAAGAGAACCGAAACACAAGTGTGAACACCCCCTAAGAAAAAAGAGCCCTTTTAAGAACTGTTCACTGAAAGTTTTTTTGGGGGGAAACAAAAATGGTTCTTCAATGGCGAAATCCCCCTTTTGGAAGATTTATTTTTAAGGTGTATGTAGATGCTGTTCACCAAATTTCTTTGTAGAGACCACTTAGATCCAGGATAAGCTGGCAAGGGTGGTATGGAGGCAAATACCGCTGGACTCCGGGGAGGCTCATCGACAAACCTCCCGAAATCAGCAAGGGAACGCAGAGACGCTTCAACTAAGCCAAGGACAAATGTCTTTCGATCAAACGCTCCTTTTCATTATGCATTCTCAGCCGAGCAGCAGGCAGCTAATGCCTGGGTAAGTTGCTCTAAGCCGAGGCCTCAGGGTAGCCCGCCTCCGGAGTAGACGGGGAAGGAGATGACTCCAAACAAACACAAGAAAGCCGAATCAATGGTCATTCACAAGCAGGACCTCCTTGAAGACGGAAGTTGGTGGAACGAGACAAAAGTGCAAGGGAGCGAATGGGTGCTGAGTGGAGGAGAGAGGTTGGCGAGAGATGTTTTTTCTCCTAGCGCAGCAGGGGCTCAACGCGGGGTTTACGGTCCTTAGCGCTCACCTGCGGGGGAAAGATCAGTTGGCCTTTCAAAGAGAATGTGCTAACCTTCACAACACACATGAAAGGTACTAAGGGGGTGGAGGGCCGGGGCTACTTTTATGGATCGCTGGATGTTGCATTTCAACAAACGTACTTGCTTGTGTTAGTGCGTGTGGATTCCAATGGGGTGAAATTAGCTCAATTCTGTGCTGGATAGTTTTGTGTGCTTTGATGGCTCACACTGAGTGTGTTTACGTGTTTGTCTGGCCACTGACTAGTTCACATATACATATAATTAAATAAAGCAAAAATATTTAAGAAATATTTTAAGAAAAAAAAAAAATAATAAAGTAATGCGTATTTGCCGTGCTGTCCGGAGGGAGGGCTCCGAGCTCGGAATTTTGGCCCGAACCCAGAGTACCCAGGGATGCTGATGAACTGTGAAATGAACAGAGGCAAGTCTGCTGTATTTATACCTCTTGTCATTGGGTTGATTAACTGAATGTTCTCCACTTGTGCTAATTGGTTTAATTATCTGAACCTGCACCTCCCGAACTTTGTTAATAAAACATCATTTTCTAAAAGCATCATTGGGCTGCAAAAGAGGACTTAGCATCTCAGCATCGTTGATCTCAGTGATCACACTCACACTCAGATCTGTCCTCTGTGCTCTAGATGACTTTACACACTTCAAAAGATTAAACTCACACTACAAAATCTGCTCAAGCATATTCACCTGGCATTGTTTGTATTTAAACCCCACTTCCTACACACACACACACACACATTTTACAATCAACAAAAAACAACTTTAGCATATCAGTAATACAATTTTCGAAAAAAATGCCTGTGAAAATTACACTCTGTACACCAGTGGTTCTAAAACTTTTTTCCAAGTGGGCCGCACTATGGTCCAAGTGTGAGTCTCACAGACTGCATATCATTACATATGACCAATGAAAACCAATTAGATTTAATATTATGGTATTAGCAGATAATATCATTATTATACCTAGATGTAGCACACACAGACGAGGCGGTGTTTTCTGGTGGCACATTATGGTATTTTATTTCTGTCAGACTGCAAAAACAAAAAGGCCTACAACTGGCAACAAATACTATAATAAATTTGCTTTTGTTTCACAGTGTGTTGAAATGGCTGGCAGTGTGACTTCTTCATATCAAAGTGAAACTCTCCGGTTCAATAAACGTACATACAATTGAGCGCATTGTTACAATCTGACGAAATCAAGCATTCTGTCACGTCGCAATCCATCACGCAGCATCCACGAGCTGTCGCGAGTGCGCCGATGCGGTTATTATTATTTTTTTTATCGATTTAAAATACAAGTACATCAAACAAACACATCGAATCCACATATCTTTTGATAATGTAGGTTTTGCATATGCCAAGTACTTTACTACAGAGCAAACAAAGGCTGCCCATCTCGCTCATTGACACTCACTGGTTGAGAACCACTGCTGTACACATTTTATATTTTACTACTGCAGACTAATCATCAAAAAGTACACTGTTCAATGTCCCGTCTTTCTCCTCACAGGATTTCACATACTCATTAACTGATTACATCGCCGCTCTCTTTGTTGTGTGATAGAAAGAAAACACATCCTGTCCTTTTAGCTATTTATCTGTATTGACATCCCATATACACCAAGCTCATTGGGTGAAGCCCGTGCCTATTATGGCGAGTTCATCAAAAAAAAAAACAAATCCAAAAAAATACTGCCTGCCTATTAAAATTGCTTTAAAAGCCTTGAAGAGACCTTGTGTACTCAATATTTGTGTGTAGGACTTAATGAGGTTCAATGGCTGAAAGAAAACTAGAGAGGAAGGGAGGTGAACACAAAAGAACCGTTGCACCACAGAGGCGACACAAGGGCAGAGAATTATTTCTAATGATGTGTACCTAAAAGACCCCCATAATGTTTTTTTAAAAAATGAAAGCGGACAGAACAGGAAGAGAGTTCTATTCATTCACACACTCTCTGTGGTATGTCTTTCATGTGTGCTGTAAATATTCAAGAGCCACGGTGACTGGTGGACACACAGGTGCAGCTCTTCACCTGTGTTTGCATTCAAAAAAAAATTCAGCCCTTTACAAGGCCGCGTGAAAGATGAGGAAAGGGTGGAAAAGTCAAAATGAAGTCCTCTTGTGTCATTTACGCCTTTGTAATTAGGAATGGAGGAAGTCGCGTTCATGCTGGGTGAAGTTTTTGTAATATCTTTCTAGTGAGCGTGCCAGTTCAAATTCAAGCCCTCCTTTGGTCTTTGTGCTGTGATTGCCTGCCGCGTCAACCAAAGTTCATTCTTGGAAAAGCTTGAAAATCCACTGCGGGATTCCACAGGTGGGAAAGAACTGGATAGCAGGTGCACACATACACACACACACACACACACACACACTCCTACTGCGAATCAAGTCCCACTTGCTTCGATAATAACGACTAATTACACTAACAAACACACAAAATGGCTTTTTCATTAATTGTATTAATTTGTTTTAATTTCCCCAAATGGCATTTGTACAGTATTTGTTTTTTCTCTCTTTTTCCCTCTCTGTTTACCTTTGTATTCTATTTTCTACAATAATAAACTAATGTTAAGCCTGGAAAGCTATGACTCATCTAGTAATTACAAAAGCAACCCACCAGTTTTTCAGTGACAAAAAAACCCAGCGGGTGGAAAAAGGGGACTGTTCCTCACTTGACAATTACTAAATCTTCTGGAAACATCACATTAGTGTTGACCAAGGAAGTCTAAAGTTTATAATATAAAGCTAGCCGTTAGCATTTCCATTCATCTTGATCGGCTGCCGCATGACACCACAGAAGTATCTGTCATATTTCCACACAGGAACCACAAATCACCTGAGATGTAAATGCTACATGACTAATTTAGTGTAAATGTAGTATCTAAATTATACTATTATATTGAATATATATATATATATATATATATATATATATATATATATATATATAGAGAGAGAGAGAGAGAGAGAGAGAGAGAGAGAGATAATATACACTATTGACCTTTCCCTTACCTTTTAACCCATTGTTAAACCAACCCATACCAGCAAACCTGTCCCTAACCTTACCCGTATCCCACCTCAATAGCAGCAATGCAATACAATATGAACACAATAAGTACTTACACTGTAAGTACATAGTAGATAAGAACCCCTAATGTAAAGTGTGACTGAAAACAATTTTTGGTCTTTGTTACACAGTAATTATACATTTAAGTACTGAGTAATATTAAGTACTTGCATGTACTTACTCTAGGAATATGATTAGGGTTTGGTTGGATTTAGAGTTAAGTGCATGTAATTATGCATAATTTATAGTTATTACTATAGTAACTACATGTAACACATGTAACAATGACACTGTAAAATAAAGTGTTACCCAATTTTTATAGTTTTAGTTTACACAAAAAACACTGGACTAATTACAATGGAAGTGCAGGAAAATGGCCTCAAGACTAAACAAAGCTAACTGGCTAATGCTAAGCAGGCAAAACATCTCTCAAAGCCTAACAAATGGCAAAACTTGCCCTACGTGAGTCTAAATCAAGGTGATTCGACCGGAATGGTGACTGGCAGTAAGCAACTCTCTTTCTAAATCACTTCCTGTAATGTAAATGTCACTCTCCGTCTGCGCTCCGTCCTTCTGCTGCTGTTTTCCCACAATTGAATTTAATACTTTTTCCTCGTGTCATCACTTTGTCACTGCGCCGGTTCCCCGGAGTCCCATGCGGAGGAAGAGGATTATACGTCTGTCAATTATCTCCTTTTCTCCGAGATGCAGGCGGATCGCGACGGCACGGTGAGCTAACTAAACAGGCGCGCTCGATGATGTCCAATCACTCATTACTAGACACAGCGGGTGTTATCTGTACTCGTGTGTACAACTTCACAGTAATGGAGATGGCTTTCACCCCATTAAGTGGCGGAATGGGAGGGAAGGATGCAGGGAGGAAAAAAAGAGAGCGAGGGGGAAAAAAAAAATCAGGAATCAACTTGAAGAGATAAGGTGTGACCTTTTAATGAAGACGAGTAAACAATAGACAGGAAGATGGAGAAGGGAGATGTTAAATAGGACCAATGGATTAACAGACTGAATGCATCTCTTTTATCAGAAAGAGTGCGTGTGCGAGAGAAACATTTAATTCTGTAAGGGGATTTGAGTTTCAATCAAGTATTTGATGAACGTAATCATTGGGGTAATTGATCCATTGAAGCCGGCCCTCTCAGTGTGAACATTGAGGGTCATGGGGA
The DNA here is from genome assembly GCA_038088235.1 of Zacco platypus. Classification (NCBI taxonomy): domain Eukaryota; kingdom Metazoa; phylum Chordata; class Actinopteri; order Cypriniformes; family Xenocyprididae; genus Zacco; species Zacco platypus. The sequence continues at coordinate 6,720,582 of CM076064.1, read as the reverse complement.
GAAAGCTGTTGAATCTCATGAGTGGCTTTCAGTGGGACAGGAAGAGAGCGCAGCCAGATCCCTCTCTATTCACACAGCTTGACACACAGCTGTTCCAGTCCTTTAATTTTGCGTTGGCTTCCTTGCATCCTCTCCTAATGTCCCTCTCTATTGCACCGTCCACTCGTTTCGTCCTCATTCTAATTCACAAATTGAGATATTGAGAGTGGATGAGATGATGCATTTAAACTGAGGCTGTCAATTTAATTTAGTGTGATCAGTTTAAAAAAAAAAAGCAATAAAAATTAATTATGCCTCCTGACCCTTTAAATGCCGTAATAAGGGATTTCCTACCATCTAAGCAATTCAAGCTTGAAGTGACACTTCATGTTTTGCAAATCCACAGTAAGCGTTGAATTGCTTAACAAGGCGTCTTAAAAAGAGAAAGACCAATGATACAGAAATAAATCTCATATACTGACTTCTAAAGCCACTGTTTGTGATGCCAAATCAGTGTTTTTGTTATGCAATGTGGGTTTTTTTGTCCAGAGAATTCAGATATATGTAAAACAAATTGCTGTTATTATGATTAATTACTGGCATGTCATATAATTAATTAATTTTGCTAATCCATTAACTGTCCTAATTTACACATAACTGAAAAGAATAAATAAATACAGTTCATTTCAGAAAGCAGATTTTGTCATAGTCTTTGTTTCTGTGATCAAAGCAAATGTGGACAGTGTTGCAGTGCCCTCCATCTCTTTAGCAACAGCTGCAGGGCCTCCGCTATAAGCAAGCGTTCCATTGACAGAAGGGCCAATCTCTGCAGCTGACACCAGGGGTCCACACACACAAACACACATACACAACCACTTTAATATGTGGTTTACGGGGACTCTCCATAGGCGTAAAACAGCAAGAATTGTTTTTTGAAATGTCCTCATAAACCATGTTTCATTTGTAATACCCATATCATTATACACATTTGTGTCCTCATTAACCATGTATATAAGAACACACACACACAAACACACACACACAACCACTTTAATATGTGGTTTACAGGGACTCTCCATAGGCGTAAAACATCTAGATTTTTTTTTTTGAAGTGTCCTCATAAACCATATTTCAGTTGTAATACCCATATCATTATACACATTTGTGTCCTCATTAACCATGTATATAAGAACACACACACACACACACACACACACACACACACTGTGCACAGACATGCAGCTTAAAAAAGAGTAACATACAAAATTGTGTATTACATATACTTTTATAATTCGTATTAAACAAATTGTGCCATAAAGAAAGCACATTTCCAGGAACTGAGCATCCCGGAAGCCTACAGAATAAAACCGTTCAGGTTCAATAGAGGACTAGACTACTTGAAATGCTTTCAAGAAGAACTTCAAAAGAGTTACCATGGTAACCAAAAGGTCAAAATACCACAATTATTGTAATCACTGCAAATAAATAATATTTTTAATTCTGTCTCAATCCTTGACTCATTTTGAAGACGGTGGTTACAAGTTTTATTTTGAGTATTTTGGTAGGAATAATGGTTAACATGTTAAATGTTTTGAAGCAAAATTAATTGTATTTCATTTCTGTGTGTGTATATATATATATATATATATATATATTTGTGGGTGGCATTATTTTTATTGCTTTTAAAAGGTATTTTAACCTCTCTGTTGCTTTGATCAAGAACACAGTAAAACATTAATACTGTGAAATATTATTACAATTTTGTTATATATTTTCAGCAGTCATTACTCCAGTCTTTGCTTCAGAAATCCTTCTAAAATGCTGATTTGGTGAAACATCTCTTATCTTATCAATACTGAAAACATTGTGCAGCTTTTTTTTTCTTTCTGAAAACTGAAACACTTTTTTCAGGATTCTTTGATGAATAGAAAGTTAAAAAGAACAGTATTTATGTGAAATTGAAATCTTTTGTAACATTATACAAGTCTTTACTGTAATTTTTGATCAACTGAATGCATCCTTGCTGAAAAACATCTTATTGACCCACTTATACACTGTAGTACTTAGCGCAACAATTTAAGCAAGAATGGTTTAAATACGAGTTACATGGGGGAAAAAAAAATCATTAGTGAATGACAACAACCATAAAATGGAACAAACAAGAAAAGCGTGACTAAAGTGAGAGTGGTCTCTTGGTTTAAAGTATCAAGTGTCTGAATCCTAGTCCTAACCTGGTTACAAAGCAAAGGAACATGTCTGCCCAGCTTTTATCCTGTATCTCCTGCTTCCATATCCTGCTGAGCTACCAAGCTTAGCATGCTAGCAGATTTCCGTTTCACTTTATTACATTAGCATTGACCTTTCCTTCTCCGACAGGCACAGCACTGCGCCGTCTAGAGCCCCGACGCTTCTGTAGCTTTCGTATAAATACATATTTACTCTCTGCTTCATAAATTTGATCAAATTACAAAGAGATGTTTGACTGAAATGCAATAAGAGACGCTTAGCCTTTGTGTTGTTGAGGGACACCCATTTGGACGTCTCACTTCAATATCAGATTTCAGCTGTTTTTAGCTGCTAATTTATTTATTTTTCCACATTTGCAGGTTGGTAATTTATAACGCCGTTTATGAAGAATACAATTTTAAGTATTATAAACTCAAATTACTTTTTATTGACTCTTCTCCATCAAAGTGAAATGATATCAACGGATGATTTTTTTTTCTGTCAGTGTTTAAAGGGGTGGAAGGAAAAAAAAAAAAAATCCATCCCTGATTCAATGTGGCACTTTAAGATTAAGGTCAAAGATTAGCGGGTTTACATGGGATAAGAAAGGGATTATATACGCTCAACAATGTTAAAACACAGATCTGAGATTTCATCAAAACACCTGGCTTGTAAACAACCTCATAATACATGTACATCTCACACCGACAACCAAACAACACATTACTGGAGTCACTAAGCAACTAATTGTATTTAAAAACACAGTTCCTGCAGTAACAGGACAGGAAGTGACATGCTCCTGAAAGGACGTTCACAGCTGATGACAGAATGTGGTCATAGTAAAGCCGGTTCACTGGGATTAGATATGCTCCACGGGCTTCTCTGTTCTGAATTACAGATTAGATTTATGAGTGTCCTCATGTTTTCTCTGGAATCGGAGTATAACGGAGCTGAGTTACACTGTAAAATGCACTTTTTTAGCCATGAAAATCATGCATTCTCATCTGAAACTGCAAAAAAACCCCCAAAAAACAAAAACAACAACAACAACATCAAAACATTTTTGTTTTGTTATTTTTTGTAGCATTAGATTTGTTTCTGCCAGTGAATAAAAAACTAAAAAATGTAATTGTGACATTTTACCTCACAATTCTGACTTTTTTTCAGAATTGCAAGATATAAACTCACAATTGCCAGTTATAAAGCCCAATTATGAGGAAAAAAGACTGACTTTGCATGTTATAAAGTCAGAATTGTGAGATACAAACCCGCAATTCTGAGAAAAACTTTGAATACTTTGAGTTTAAATCTCGAGAATTCTGAATTTATAACTTGAAATTGCGAGTTTATATCTGAGAAAAAAGACAGTAAATTCGCAATTGTGAGAAAAAGTCAGAATTGTGAGAGTTTTTATTTTATTTTATTCTGCGGCAGACACAAGCTTTCGTTTTCGAAATGGAATTTCCATTTTCAATGGAAAAGTCGCCTGTGGATGGTTGTTGCCAACGGTTCATTACAGTAAATATCATGCAATCACTATTCAAGTTCTCTCAAAAATGAAAATTCTGCCATAATTTATCATATCGTTCCAACCCTGAACACAAGAAGAAACTTCAAATAGTTTTTGTCCATATAATGAAAGTCAGCGGGGTCCAAAATAACACTGGAGCCCGCTGACTTTCATTGTATGGACAAAAAAACGGACATTTGTCAAAATATCTTTCATAGATATTCATTTCTTTCATTTCAAATGACGACAAAAGATGCTAATATTAGATATGTATATAGATGTTATTGAGGAATACAGAAAATACTGACTGTTGTAAATTACAACCAGGCAAAAAGCAGTGCGTAATTGGTCTCACTTTCTCCTATAAGCAATAAAACTCATTTTGGTCACAGTCTGAGAGAGGTCATAAATGTATTTGCACTTACTGAGCTGAAGCTAATTTAAAAGAATGTGTCCCTCTCCACCACTGGAGTGTGAGGTTTACAGTGAATTCAAATGAACGAGCAAACGCAACTGATTTCAAGCTGGCCACAAGTTCTTTCAGAGCGACGAAGCCTGAGGTGAAATCACAATGAGGCGGTGTGTTTGAGCATGACTATCTCTCTTCCCTCAGTGCAGGCCCAGGTGCTCGCTCTTCAGAGCCCAACAGCAGAAAATATCCCCCGACGGCCGCCATTGCACTTCGATTACTGGTCAGTGAACAATGAAGAATGTTCTAGAAACACTTGTCATGTTGATGTAGCAGCTGCACGCACAACGTGCCTACGAGAAGCGATGGGGTGAGGCGATTGTGAACGGCTGGTGGGAAACCCATGCTCGGAGGCAAATACTCAGATAGGCAGCTCACGAATCTGTGCAAAAACGATTTTCGGAGACAAGGCCGTAATTGGCTGCAGTGATAACGAAGCATGAACTGAATGTTTGTTCCATTCTGCATTAAGCAGTGGAAACCAGTTTACGGAACACGTGATTTCATAAACACAGTTGGTCAATAAAGCGGAATGCCACAAGAGGCCCATGTTAATGGGATTTTACCACATGCTTTTAGACACAAACGTTAAAACTCGAGAGGCTGATCAGATGATCGGTGTCAATAAATACTTAAATATACAATTATTACTTTTTTAAACAATTTCTGGTATTTTTCCGCCACATAACAGAAAAAATTGAAAAAAAAATCAATTAGATCTAATTGTATTTCAAAAATCTTTCTGGATTTTTTTTTTTTTTTTTACATATTTTAATACAGTTAATAATAAAAATCTAATTGATTTTTTTTCTTTATATATATATATAAAATTATGAATGACACAAATTTGATAAAAACAAATCTTTTATTACACAGTTTTTCTTATCTAATAATGTGTAAGATAATAAGATTGCTGCCTGGATTAAAAAGTGGACATCTGAACTTTTTACTGGTAAACAAGTCAAACAAACAAACAAACAAAAAACCTAATGGCTTCAAATGTGGTTCATTCAATTACAGTTTAAATTTGGAACTTTCCATTTTATAAGTCTAAATATAATTTGTGAACATTTACCTGTTGAGATCTCATTCAAATGCCTTAGCTGTTCCCTAGTTACAACAACAACAACAACAACAACAACAGTTTTGTCTCATTCCCCCCCTCTTCAAAAACACCCCCATCTAAAGAAGCATCATCATAATCTCCAGACGAGATTATTGGAGGGGTCACTCCTGTATCCAGCCTGGGCTCAGCATGTGCAGGCGAAGGAGAAGATCAGTGGGCCTGTGATCTCCAGATTTGCACTTTTTAATCAAGGCAGATTTTGAACACCTTCAGCCCAGATGGCCGGACAATTTTTAGAGACTAGAGGAAAAAACATGTACAGCTCCAAAATAACCACCTTACGAAACACACACACAACCCACCGTAGCCACGTTTGTAATAAGCACTAGGGGATGTAAATTTCAGAGATAGAGAATCTCAATAATTGATCCTCCATGCAGGACTCTGATGCTAAATTGCTCTCTCTCTCTCTCTGATCAGTGTTAATTGCTGATGGTATTTACAGTGGAAGCACTGGCCAAGGCGGTTTATCACCTAACAGCATTGATGCCCTAAGCACACTCAGATAATAAGAGAATAAATAAACCGAGGGGTTTATTGTATGAAAAAATGAATTCTGCTTGTTAAAGCAAAATTCTAAATTTTCTGTTGCTGAAATATGATCACTAATAGTCTCTAGGACTATATCTATTTCTCCTTTCAAATGCAAGTCTATGGGATTTTTTTAACAATCTTTTTGTTTATCCACTATAAAAAAAAAAAAAAAACTTAAGTTGCATGATTTAAGCAATCATTTTTATGATGGTACACTTAAAAAAAATGGGGTTTTTCCTGATAATTTCAAAAATAATTGCAAAGAAATGAAAGAAATCAGAATTTTTAAGGAGAAAGACTAAAGTAGTATTTTCTTGTAAAGCACTCCAATTATCTGTTTTTCTGACATCTCTCAAAAAACAATTTTTATAGTGTACATGACGAGTTGCGTTTAGATATAAGCAATAATAACAGGAACACTTTCCAAATAAACAACCACATTTTGACAAGGTAACACATTTGAACACAACATCTATCAGGAACAGCATCCCTTCACTTCTCGACTTCCTGTTGCCATGTGATACTTCCTCCCTGCCCTCTGATATGATAAGATGAGTGTGTGTAGTGAGACAATAGCTTCCCAATTAAAGCGGCTCTTCCACTGCGATTCCTCAAGGTGCTGCCATGTGACAGTTTAATTAACAAACCGTCTTATCTTAATTTAGCAGGAGAAAAAAATCCGCAACAAGCTGAGGTTATCGAGGAAAAACACTCCCAACATTTACACAAATGATCACACACATTCAAACACTATACTCTATATATCTTGTATCAGAAAGGCCTGTGCAGTCGTGTGCGTGTCACTCTCTGCTGAAGAAAAAAATTAATGAGAACAATGGGGAAAATGTCAAATATTGTAGTAATTATGAGCATGGGTAATTTTTGTACAAGTACAAAAGTTACTAAAACTTAAATCGAAAAAAATAAAAAATAAGTTCCCCTACTTCTCACCATCATTTTCTATATGAATAAAAGTCATAAAAGACAAGCTTATACTAAAAACTGTGCACATGCTCTTGTGCATTCCGTTGATGCACTTTTATGTGTGGGCGACCAGGGTTCGAGTCTGACTGGGGTCATATCCCCATCCCACTTCATCCTCCTGTTGCTATCATTTCCTGTCTGCTCTCAGACTATTTCTAGATGGAGGATAGACAGAGATGAACGGGCTGAGCGAGGAAGGGGAGACGTGCTGTCTCCCCTCAGGAGGTGAGCTTAAGTACAGTTCTGTTGTTTCCTGAGGGCTCTAAGCCACCTAAAGTTCAAATAATAATCAAAAGACAAGCGGTTGAGTTACTGAGTCTGTGTGCTTTATGATAATTCCATGGATCATTTCTGTATCGCCTACCGTGATACTCCCTGTGATGTTAATCGTTCTACTTTATGGTACCTATACAGTGAAAGTTACTGTAATGTAATTTTTTATGAAATATATATATTGATATAAAGAATATTATAATAAATAAGCAGTAAAATAATTAATAATTAAAATTTGTCCACCATTGAATATCAATTTTACTTGAAAATGTGTCATATTACGGATTTAAAATGGCTTGTCAGTGATATAATTAAGTATTATTGACTTCTTGTCTCACCGATGATCATAAATACTACACTATTTGACATTTACACCATTATTCTCATTAACTTTTTTCTTTAGCAGACAGTGACAGTTAGTCAAACATGCAAACGCATAGGGTGTCTGTAGTGAGACAATAGCTTGCCAATTAAAGCCCCAATTATTTCTATTTTTATTTTTGTATATATATTCATAATACAAATTTTATTTTATTTCTTGGTTTCACAGACACAGCTTAAGCCTAGTCTCAGACTAAAATGCATGCTTGAGCTGTTTTAACTGAAAGCAACTTGCACGGGCATATATTAAAATATGTCCGTGTCAATGTTTTGACTCTAGAAATGCCCAAATTTCACTAAGTAATTCAGGGGACCTGTTACCACAACTTAAATAAATGATGTAAAACATTAAATAAAAACATCATTTTGTAGAGTTATGTAGTAATGTTGATAATTACATCAACTTAATATCGTCTGTAATTTAAACTCAAATTTCTGTGTTAATGGGCTTTTTTTGGAAAAATTAAGTTGTAGTAACTTAATGAAATTGTCTTGATTACTTCGGAAATTAGGCAATGGATTTCTAGTTCCCAGCATGCTTTGTAGCTGCATAAGGAGAATAAATGTTGAAATTAAGTGTTAATTTATTTGTTTTTAGTGAAGGGAAAGACTTGTTAGTGTTTAATACTGTTATGTTTGACATTTAAAAGAGTTTCTGTAATGTCAAAGTTTTTGTGGTTACCATTGTGCTGAAGAGTCGAATACACGCAGGTAAACACTGCGCTAATCCCAATGACGAGTAATATCTTACTTGTTCATTAAATATGCATGTTAAATAACTTATTTCCTGGTTTCACAGACACCGCTTAAGCCTAGTCCCAGACTAAAATGCATGCTTGAGCTGTTTTTGAGCATGTGTTATAAAACTGTTGATTTGAACAGACAAGATTAATTGGTTCCAGGGCTACAACTCAGGTAGTTGAAGCAACTTAATTATTTTGAGTAATCAACCTAATTTATAGAACTTTGTGTTTATGCTGGACATTAAGTTCCTCTAACTCAATGTAGCTTGTTGGTTGAACTTAATTTCAATCAAAGTTGTCATAACTCAAAAAAAATGATGCAAACTGTTGCTTTATTTATTTTTGTAGAGCTAACACATTATATTTTTAGAATGTACAACCTAGTCTTGGCTTAGTCTAAACACAGTCTGGCTCTGACCTCCTTTTTTATTTTACACTATTCTTGTTTTTTTCTTTTCTTATCTCACAAACCTGTGTTGTTTTCCTCAGAGCAGTCGGAGAGCACCATCCAAATAAAGTGTTACCAAAATGACTAATAAATGAAAAAGGTAAAGGCAGAAAACACTATGGTTTTGAGCATTTTAAACCCACTAAACTGAGACAAAATATTTCCCACTAGGGAGAAAAACCTATACATACAAGCACACCGCGATAAGCCCAACGGGTACAAACAGCTTTCATGTGCGTCTCTCTCAAATCCCTTTGCTCGGCTCGCTTAAACACAGCTTGAGGATGAAGGACAGAAGATGTCACTTAAAGAGCAGAACCTTGAGAATCTTCCATAGCTGTCAGAACAGGAAGTCATCATTTATACAACAGAATAGGCAGACTATTCAGAGCACGAGTGTTGAGCATCACGCTTTATATAACAATAAATATGCAAGAACACAGTGTTGAATTATGCAAATCTACCTGTTTTCCGTCTAAATACATTTTTCCATCAACGATTTTACTCGTCCTTATGTCATTCCAAACCTGTTTCTGAACTATTCCACTAATGCTAATATGTTGACTAATAAAAGGATTTTTTTTTTGGAACACAACACTTTATGTTTTCTTTTATACTTCCTTCTAAAAATGCCACTTCTACATGAGCGCACTGGAAACGCTCGCTGAAGACAGAGCACAGATGGGAAGGAGTGGCAGAGAGCCAGGAAGTGCGCATGCATCATAATCTCCTCCTGGGGCATCATTGCTATCGCGATGCCGGACAACATGTTTCCCCCACAGAGTTTGAGAGGCGAGTTTAAACTAACACAGAGGTGCAGATTCATTCAAGCACGTACACATAATATACATGCTAAAGTAAAGTAATGTGCCAAAGACGGGTCAGGAGGCCATCTATAGGCCTGAAGGCTGCCTCGGCTCCTCTGCCCTGCCATACAACACTCTCCATCACAGCACGATTCATCACACTAATCGTTCACTACATGACTCCTATATGAGACCAGGGTCACCGTAAACTTCCATTAATGGCAAAACAATGGCCAACAAATGCTTTAATGGCAACAATTTCGCCTCAAATTGGCAGAGAGCAGGAAATCTTATGTCAGACTTTATTTTTACGCACAAACAGTATGTGTAACTAAGCTTTTTTTAGGAATCTAGTTTGGGAGCATCATAGTTGGGCCAAAAATGTAAATTCTGTCATCATTCTGTACAGTATGTGGTTCCAAACCTCTATGAATATTTTTACACAAAAGAACGAGAAAAAAAAATCTTTTTAGCTTCAAAAAGGACATAAAAGCAACATAAAAGCATCACAGTCAATATGATTCCAAGTCGATTTTCAAAGTCATACAGCTCCGTGTGATGGTTATTATTCACTAAAAACCTTGATATTGGCCTCTCTCCTGGTGTGTTCGTGAGAGTTGTCTGCTTCATGAACAAATTATTCTTTTGAGTTGGATCTTTTCAATTAATCAGTTGATCTAATTCACAAAACCTGTCTGAATTATCTGAACCAGTCCTCGAGTTCATGAGTAAATCAGTAAATCTTTCCTCACACAAAACTATTGTCCTTAGAAAAGAGCCCTTAAAGGTCGGGTAAGAAGATTTTGAAAAACGTTGTTGATATATGACATCAACCCAAACAAACCCACCCCTCTCTTCATTGCCCCGCCTCCAAAACTCACTCGAGTGCACTAACAATGACCCCTAAACACTGCATTCTCTAGCAGTCGTCAGTGCGCAGTGGTTTACCAGCACAACTCACACTAGCTGGCCACTGTTACACATGCAATGCGAAAGTAGATGTTTGTTTATCACAGCTGACGCGCAACAAAATGCTTCACGAAAAATAAAGCGCGGATGATGAATGAACGACAAGGAAGCACAAAAAATGAACGTACAGTACACAAGAGTCAATACAAATACAATTGTTAGTCGCCAACAGCACAGTAGCTCATGACACAAAAACCCAGTGTTACTCACATTTGAAGCGGCATCAAAGCATTCTCCGTGTCTGTTGTCAGGCCTTCCCGTTTAGCTCTCTCCAGCGCTGGAAAGCTTTTCTAATATTAACGCGGGTCCTAAAGCACTTGCCCAGTCATAAACCTTCATTCCAGTGATATTCTTTTGAGCTCTTTGTATTCTCATCTATCTTTCTGCAGTTTTTTTTCAAACCTCCCTCTTACTACTTGTTCTGTGTCCTCGACTGTTATGGTCACGCCCCCTTATGCTGATTGGTTACACGTTTGTTGTTGGTATAACTTCCAAAGTGTTTTTCAAAATCTACCAACACCACCTTTAATAATGGCATCCAGTCCTTAATGGTATTCATTTGTAACTGCATGGAAAAAAATGGCCAGAAAAGTCTCCTCCTATGTTCCTAGTGGGAAAAAAAGATATAATTTTCATTTACGGTTGAACTATTCCTTTAACTACTAAATATCTGATGCTCAGCTTTATGCCTAACAGACCTTAAAGTGGTTAAGATTGCCTTGAGGAAAGAGTTAAAATTAGTTCAAAGTCATTAGCATAAATGTTCTACAGTTCTTAATGATTCATAAAACATTCCCTGGTTCGCCGGTAAGACATTGCAATCTGAAATGGAGCCGTGCCTGAGGAAAGTGGACATGACCATGAATTATTTCTAACCTGCTCCTAACCTGACACAGACATAGAACGGAATATATATAAATGTGAGACTGTTTCCAGATGGAGGACGTCACGGAGAACAAGGTTCTTGCGAATCACTTCGAGCATGCGGTCACATTTGGCACAAGCTGTTTATCGCAGAAGAGGCCAGCTTGGATAAAAGGGAAATAATGGATAATTCATTACCGCAGAGAGATGGATGGATAGAGAGACAGACAGAGAGAGAGAGAGAGAGAGAGAGAGAGAGGTCAGAAATATTGAGATTGTGATTTTGATAGACTTGATGAGGGTGGCTGTGTAGATGATTGGACACTTGAACCAAGGTCTCCAATTTGTGTCTTTTCAAAAGGCCTCCTTAAGGATAAAAACTTCAGGAAACAAACAATAAGGCCCGATTATTATTTGATAGGCCCAATCAAATTCTCCTCCTCAGAAATGGAGTGTGCAAAGGCATTGAGAGTATGCTTTAAGCTTTGTCTGTGAAAACAGATGACAAAGTCCAAATACCAGCTAGTCGTTTGGCCATTTAATACTATTCAGGAGACTTAAGTTATTTGTACGAACTGTGTGGCAGTTCAAGTAAGTTTCAACACAACCTTTCAGACAGTTTTTTTTCTCAAGTCCATTAGATCCTGTCATATCTCATCACAGGTCTTAATAACACACTAATTAAGCCAAGCATAATTATACACCCAACAATGCCTTAAACTAAAAGGTTAGAACTAAAATGTTAGCCGTGTCGCCCGGGGCCTAGACTCAACGCATTAATTAATCCAGCATATGTGTGCTTATCAAAGTTAGTAATCGGTTTAAGTGACATCGACCGAGAGAAGGAAAGAGAGGGATGGAGAAAATGTGAAGAAAATGATCTACAGCTCCTCTGAATCCCCAAAATAGATCAGGCAAATAGGCTAAACTGCTTATATGTAACATTTACTTCCCTAAAATGACATACTTCAGACTGAAATATTTTATCCATCAGCAAATGACCCTTCTCAAAGACCCGCCCCCTTTAGTTACTGTTGCTATGTCTGACAAGCCATGCGCTCTCACGCCACACATCATGTTCTCACGAAGTGAAAAATACATCCCGGAGCAAAGAGGACACTGACAACGCGTTGACAGACATCTGAAACAGTTTCATATTTAAAATATTGTAATATTCTAAAGAAGTTTAAATAATAAATACCGTATAGTGGCTCTGATAGATCCTTGAATGGGCTCGTGAACCGATCATCTCTTCATACTAGTTCATTTATAGCATCAAATTAACGTGAATGAACATCAGAAGGAATGTTGTTTCAAGCACGGAAAGACGTGAGTACACACAATTTTTCAAGTTCAAGTTCACCAACGTTAATCTACTAACTCCAGACTGCTTTGTCGGACAAAATGGTGGATTTGGGATTATGATTGGTCAGATCGCCTGTCAATCAAACTGCTGGCGAAGGGTCAATTGATCGGATAGAGAACACGGAAAAACCTACACTGATAAATTGTGCACTAATGTGTATTAAAGAGATCATCATCATCACCCTAAACCAAACCAAACCCTATAGTGAGTATAGTATACTAAATATTACTCAGAACTTACATGTATAATTACACTGTAATAAAGACAAATTAAAATGTTTGTGTTACAGTGTAATTACTCATTTAAGTACTGTGTAACAATAATTAACTGTAATAGGGTTAGGGTTAGGATTGGGGTTTGGTTTAGGGTTAGTTGCATAATTATGCATAATTTATAGTTAATACTACAGTAACTACATGTAACATGTGTAACAATGACACTGCAAAGTAAAGTGTTACCCAGAATTGTTATTTTTAGGTGAGCTATCCCTTTAAGAAAGTAAATGGGGTTAGTTTTAATTCCTTCAAGTTGAAAGTGCTGTACTTGATACTTGGCTGGTGACACCCTTATAAATCTCACATAGTATGTCTAATCTTCCTCTGAATTCTGTTTGCAACAGGAAATTACATTTGTTTTTGACCTCCACACAAAAAGGCCACATGAAAACGCAATAAATGTAAACCAGTCAGTGACTCTGAGCAAATATTTGTCAGAAATTGCGGTGACTTAAACAGAAAATGACAGATTCTACATACTGTGCTACCTGACTGTTTGGTGAGAAAGATCACAAAAATAAATAAATAAATAAATAAAAACAGCACGGCCCTGACAATGGGGCTTCATACATCATAAGACACGGTTTGGGCATTTCCATCTGTCCGTAACTGTGTAAACTACAAAAAAGTACCACGGGTCACGTATGACAGGAAACAAAGAGGCTGATTTTTGCATTAATACTGCAGCCTACATCTGCTGCTGTCAGGCTTGTTTTATGAACTCATATGTGAAAATCTCTCATGCACTGTTAAAGTATATTAATCTACTGCTGATGTTCTTGTGATATTGGATGTAATGCTTCACGGCCATTGTGCCCAGTTTAAACAGTGTCTGTACTCAAATTTGATAGCTTTCATAAAGCATTTTTCTATTCTTAGACATTAAAATGAGATTGTAGTATAAGAAAATTAAAGAAACCGCATTGTTGCCCAAGCTTAGCCCTTAGGGGGGAAAAAAAATAAAATCACTTTTCTAAAGGCTGCCTTTTTTGCCCAAAACATTTTTTCCAACCTTTATGTCAAAGCGTTTGAACAAATGATAAGGTCAGATGCAAAAGATCATAAAGAACAAGCGTGCGAGTCGCACTTGAGCTGCTCCGCACTGCGACTAGCCTCCAATTACCACCTAAAGTTCCTCTGAAACGAGTCCTTGTCCACTTCGCTTGTGAGGTATAAATTAGCTCCTTATGGATTAATACCTCCTAATTTCTTCATTCCAGTACGGGCTAGCGGGAGAAACACCCCGAATAGCATTTAGCACACGTCAAATAATGAGTTTTCATTTAAGGGGAGAGGGAGATGATGAGCGAGCGGCCAATGCGAGCAAAGGAAAATGAGTCTACGGCTCCGGCGGGTCCCTTCTTAATCATGATCATGCTGTACTGTGTGAAGAATAAGCCATTACTTATACAAACAGAGCATAATTAGTCACCACGGCGACAGGGGCGGCGGGCTAATGTCACAGATTTATGGTTTGCTCCCTCAGAAGGCAGAGGACACAGTGTCGTTATGACTCTCAAATATCATAACCGCGATACCCGGGGCTAACGAGGTTCCAGCTTAATTACATGAAACAGAGGTATGTGGGTATATGCATAAGGGCTGGGCATAGAAATAGAGAACTAAATGTAAAGAACTAAAATCTAGTTAAAAGTAATCAATGCTTTCAATCAATTTTTGTTTTTGTTTTTTTAGACTAAATGAACAAGGAAAAATGAAAGGAAATAATTAAAGGTGTATTGATTACTGATTGCTGATTAGTATTTTTACTAAAACATATTAATATTGGAAAAAAAAATGTGATGGCTACCTGGAATATTCAACTGACACAAATTAAGCTTTTTTGAGTTTAAAAATACAGCTTGAACTTCAATTTTAGCAATACTTTTTGTCAAACTTTGGCAATACTAACACCGTTTGTGCTACTAAAGTTTAAACTAGAGATGCTATTAACCCATATATATATATATATATATATATTTACACGGATCAGTTTATTGATCCATTAGCTCTATAAATAAATAAATGTAGTTTGTATATGTTGAGTAGCATATTTGATAGATCAGGCTTTTACGGCTCATATGATATAGTGAGAATAAGGAGCTCAAACTTAAGGAGGGAAAAAAAAAAACACCACAATTTTATTCAGAGGCCCAAACTGAGCAAAGAAATATTCATTAATTTACAATTTAGTGCAGTTGCTGATATTTATATGGCCAAAAAGTAAGATGAAATTCTGATAGCTTGTAAATCAATGAAATTTACGGTAGCACTTTATTTTACTGTCCTGTTCCACATGTACGTATTATTAACTACCTAGTTATTACCCAGTTATTATAATTTCTGTAACCCTGAACCTAACCTTAACCCTTGTAGATACCTTATATTACTCAGTATTTTAATAGGCAAGTAAGAACTAAAAGTAAACTTGCGTTAAGTACATGTAAGTGCACGCACTGTAAAATAAAGTGCAACCAAATTTTCTTTTTATAACATGCAGCATTTTTAGAATTATACTAAAACGCAATCAGACGTCAGAAGGCTTGTAAAACACCTTTTAAGAAAAGTTTTGTTCATGGAGGTGTTAAGTAATTTGCATATTGAATATTATATTAATTATTGTCGCTGTTAAGTTGAAATCTCATACCTCCAAAGGTTACTTTTCAGGAAAAGGAATGAACTGTTAAAATAATAAAACACTGTGAACTTCAGACACAAGTTTTGTTCGTCATTAGAATGGTCGCATCTGAGGCAATAAGTGCATTGCATTACGTTTTAATCAACTTACACCTTATAAAGCTTACTGTAACTATACAGTTTCTTGAGTAAAGAAAACGCTGTACAGTTTGAGGAGCCAATGGAATTACATGGCTTAGTCACAAGCACTTTTTAAAACTTCTCATTAGTTAAATACTTGCAAAACCCGCAGACAGACATAAAAGGTGACCAATATTAATGATTAATGACAAAAACAAAACAAAAAAACGACGGAATATGGAGATATGAGGTTTTCCGCCCGACAGCGACAATGCGATACAGTGGGCTTAAAAGATCTTGACACTCTCATGAGACAAAAGTAGTCATCAGTCAGTATAGGATGGTGGTCCACGATGCTTTTATTACCACACAAATACACTCACACAGTGGAACAAAATGAAACTTTGTGTATTAAGAGTGCAAGCTAATCCCTTAAATCTCCTATAATAAAGGAAACAAAATCCTAAGCTCTTGATATTGCCCTTAAAAAGATTTGCAGCCTTTCTGTGGGATTGCGCTAGCTTAGTGGACTAAATTGCTTTAAGTGTGCATGTTTGAGAGTGTGAACGAGTGAGGTGAGGACACAAAACAACAACAACAACAAGAGTGATACATGAATGATAAGACTCACGCTACTCCAGATTGCTCAGGCTTCTAATTTCCCTCTCCAAATGTTTCTTCTGACATTCACATGCATCAATTGGGTCGTGCTTATTCAGTTAGAGAACAAAGGCTGTTGCGGGAGAGAGACTATTAATGAGGGCGAAAAAACCCCGACGATTTCGGGGTGATGAAATAATTATCTGAAACATCAACAAAAGGCTGCCATCTGACAGCAAGAGTTTTACACTTCCAGCAGGTTCTTACGGAAATTATACTTCTTTCGTGAATCGGTATAAGAACAGTTCACTTCCTCACTCGATTCTATTGACGCCACTGAATTGAAACATCTTTTTGGATCAATAGAATTGAGTTGCAAGCCATTAAACATCAATTAATCACATTTACCAGACAGATGTGATATAGAGATATGAACCAACAATCTCCCATATGGTACCTGTTTAGGTCCTATGCGTACAAACACGTTAATTAGAGTTCTCCGCCGAGGCTAGCCATACCAGCTGTTGTTCTTAACAGAAATACGACGTTAATCTGAGTTTTACAAACAAACAGGATGTCACTTGAGAGCATTTTGTCATACAAACCAAGAAAAGTCTGGAAAAATAAGGTCCAATATATTCTGAAAAACTCTTAATATTCAGTAATATTATCAAAATGACAATAAAAAATGTGAACATAACTGAGCTGTCTTCTGTAGAGCTGTATTATAGCTTAATCAAATTGGTTTTGTAATTGACAAATTTTGCAGTTTTTGAACCAAAGTGAATCAACTTTGAAAAGACTTGAACAGAATAATGTCTTTTTAGAGCTCCTTTACAGCTTGTTTTTTCTTATATTCGATCAAGTTTGCTTCATTCATTCTGTTTATTACTTTGAAGCTGCTTTGAAACAATCTGCATTGTATAAAATGCAATAGAAATGACCCACAATGGGTTTTGAATTACGCATTGCGTTGTGTTGTGTTGTGTTTTAGAGTTAAAGGGTTCACCCAAACATAAAAATTCTGTCATCATTTACTCACCCTCAAGTCGTTCCAAACCAATAAGACCAATAAGGTAATCTTTCAAAAGACAAATGAAGATATTCTGAATGAATTCTGAGCAAATCACTGTTCTCCCATTGACAGCTACGCAACTATAACTTTGAAGCTTCAAATGTTTAATAAACAGATTGTAAAACTAATCCATATGAATTGAGGGGTTTAGGTAAAATGTTCTGAAGAGACTTGATCGCTTTATATAATGAGAAGATTTACTTTAAGCTTTTATTCACATGTAAACATTGATCAGCAATCATAAACAAAAGCTCAACCCAACTTGCTTGATGCACGATGGTTCTTGCGGGAGCTCAAACGTGCTGCGAAACACACAAGAATGAACCG
Organism: Zacco platypus; assembly: GCA_038088235.1. Lineage (NCBI taxonomy): Eukaryota > Metazoa > Chordata > Actinopteri > Cypriniformes > Xenocyprididae > Zacco > Zacco platypus. The sequence continues at coordinate 6,702,870 of CM076064.1, read as the reverse complement.
CATTGGTTCTCGTATGTCAAGTGAACATGCTTGAGCTTCTGTGTGTGTGTGTTAATGAATGTTTATGGGTGAATAAAAGCCTACAGTAAATTGAATCTGTTAAGCAAAAATTTAGACTGAAATTAAATTGATTCGCTTTACAATGAAGCGTCAAAGTGGTAGTTGAGTGGACTGTCAATGGGGGGACAGAAATCTCTGGACATTAAAGTGAGTAAATGATGACAATTTTCATTTTGGCATAAAATTACCAGTACCTTTTCCATTTTCCAACAGATTTATTTTCTTATAGTGTAATGCAGACATATATCTCCATTAGAAAGCCTGAGGTAGCATTCAGTAAGCTAAATGTTTAGATAATATCTTAATAGCATGAATATTACTTTGATGGCCCTTGAAAACAGCCTTCAGTGGTCTCAGAAGCTCTGCAGAAGTGAACGAACATGGTGTCTTATTGGGTTTGAGAGAGCAACAAATCTCCAGCTTTATTCTGCTATTGAACAATGCTGTCCGAGACCTGCTACCATTGTTTAAGTCACGAGAGTCATTGCTTAGCCTCTGGTAATTGCATTGCTGGCGATTTGTAATCGTTATGAGGGAAAAGCCGCTCTTCCCCACGGGACTCGGCGGGTCAGCCGCTTTCATGCTCGCGCAGTCACAGGCTATATATCTGCTATGGCCGAGCTCACGTGCCTGCGACGTTTTTCTTTTTTTAAGCCACATCTCTCGCCCCCACACATCTTTAGAAACATGATTCATGAAAACAGATGATCAGTTTTGATGTATGTTCTGATCAAAATCTCATTTGCACAAAGTTCATTTACATGTGTGAAAAAATACAGAAAAGAAAGTGATTAACTATTCAGTGATTTTGACTGATGAATCACTGCACCGCTGCTGAGAGGTATCAAAAAAAATGAACAAAATAAATCAGAAGAGATTTGCTGACCCTTCAGTTTGTCTGTGTTGTTAGTTGCGTTTTTTCTCTCGACTGCGAATCAATTACATTATTGCGACATGTCTGTTATTGTCAGAATTGATAGAGAACAGATTCCAGACCTTATATGGCTAAATCAGATGCGCGGTGACAGCTCTACCTCAAAATAAAAAAAGAGATACGAAACTTGTCAAACATGAAAAATACACTGACGTCTAAAACTGTGAGATTTATGTGATATTAATGCATATTTGAGTCACTTTAGAGTGAGACAATGACAGTGATTACTCTTACTGACAGTCGACTCATGAAAGCATTGATGACAGAGCTGAGTCTATTCCTGTAAAACTCAAAAAAAGCCCTGCTTCCAGAGTTTCTGCAATATAAACTTCAGTAAGATAAATTTTGGAGATTACGGAGTTGTGCAAGAGTGAAATTCATACAGAACTGCTTTACAGAAATGAAAGGATCCACACACATTTTCCGTGACTTCACAAAGTAGGATGTGGATCAATTGTAAGATTAGAGTTGAAGCTTGAGCAACATTAATCCAACCAAAATATTATCTGATATCAATATATTGTTTCCCTCTGATTTTAAGGGAACTAACGGTCAATGTTGTTTTTGTTCACTAAAACTATTAAAAATTGTTTTGGCTTATTGAAATAGAGCTAATATACAGTAGTGGCTGAAAGTGATGACCAGAGGAGATATTTGTTTTTAATGACCCTACAAGTTCGATTGAACCATCAAAATATGTATAAATAAATTTCACAATATTACTTTATTACAAATAAAACTCCAAGCTGAATATGGTTACAAAGTCTTTGACAAATGTTTAATAATATTTTAATAAAGGGTAAAGATGTTCATTTTCTTTGCCGCCGGGCATCACTTTTGGCCACAAGTGTAAAGAAATAGCAAATAATACAGGATAAAAAAATTGAACTTAAATGAAAATGAGAAGTGTTGCCTTGGAGACTAACCGAAATAAAAGTTGAAATATTAAGAGAAATATATATATATATATATTTCTCTTAATATATAAAAAACTAATGAAAATGACAAAAGCACATAACAAAATGGCTAAAACTTAATCTAAAATTACAATGAAAACTGAAAATATATATAAAAATTTCAAAATACGTAAAAAAACTTCAAAAATTAAATACTATAAATAATGTAATAAGTTTACTTTACTTATTATTAATATTTACTTAATATTAGCTTAATATTTACTATATAAATAATACTAAAACAACACTGCTTACAGTATGGGTTTGTCAATATCTAGTGTCCAATCTGGCAAAATTAAGGATTAAAGGATTTTGGATATTTCCATCTTTGGATATTGCCGTCTTTTGTCCCCACAATGATTGATGTGTTTGTAAATTAATGCTAAAGGTTTTCTGTGATGGGTGAGTTTAGGGTTAGGGGATCGTTTGTACATCCTCTGTACATGCCTATAGTTTATGTCTATAGAAAGTCCCCATAAAACATGGAAACACACCAATGTGTGTGTGTGTGTGTGTGTGGACTGCAGCTTTCCCATCTCAGAAAACAGCCTGATGTCTTGTAGCAGTCATTTACACACATCATTCTTTATCTGTATTACACAGACCCGCTTTTCTTAGCAGAAAAGAAAGAATAAAACAGATGTGGAACTTAAAGAAAAGAGGTGAATGAAGCGTTCTGAAAAGAACTGACAAGAAGAAAGCAAAGAGTGCTTATGTGTTCTATTGAGAGTGTGTATGAATAACCCTGGAGAAGTGTGAAGCCATTTCAAACAGTGCATCACACGTCTGCATTAAATGGGCATAAAATATGAATGACAGGAAATGACCTTTTTTGGTGGAAACAGGAGCAAAAAACATTCGAATCTGTCAATATGGGTTCTGCTAATGCCTGAGTGCCAGGAAGAGGAGGTTACCTAGGCAACAAGTGGGAAAAGGGCATCAGTTAGGATGTCATTAATTAACTGATTTTGCTCTTTTGAAGTGGATGTGTTTAAGGATCACAAAGAGGGATATGCACACAAAAATATATCAATCCCTTTAGGTATATTTTCAGAGTGCTATTCGTTTCTTGATTTATTTCCTACCCGAAGAAATGTCATCTCAGCCCCTTTAACGCACACCAGACGAATGGTGTACCCATTTTCATTGAAGTGTTTGATGCCATGTACAAAACCGGCGCCGTTGGTCTTAAAGACAACGTGTCATTAAATTCGAAATAAACATCCTTGATCTAAATGTGCACAAATTATCGATGCATATTCTGAAGGAAAATGTAATAACCTTCTCTGCTTTTGAAAATGCCTTTTCTGCTGATGCAAACACAACCTGCGTAGGCAGGGAAAAATAATGTAAATTAATAATATCATAGCTTAATGAGTCTGATTCAGTCACATCCCGATGGATAACATTATGCCCACTGAATATTTTCACTCACATTAAACATTAGATACACCAGGTTTGATGTCAATGACACATCAAATTTCACAGGATGCATCTTGCATTTGAGATTGAAGAGCTAAGATGGAGGATGAAATAACATCTTTAAATGGTTAACGATGATGCGATATTTGAATGAAGTCACAATCAAAGTCTTTATCAATCCTTATACACATGCGGGTTCCAGCACCGGTTCTGTTAACGAAGGCCCTGCTGAACGAACCATGTATTGATGAATGAATCATGTTGCTGGCAGAGAAGTTAAACAAGGCTTGTAGAATCAGGATCTTAATCAATATGTCTGATCAGACCTTTGCCTGTGTGGTGTTCTGACGCATTTTGGAGTCTTGCTGGAGCGTCTGTTGTTTCCCAGAGCTCTGCCTCAACCTGACTATTTGATTCAAAGCATCGCAGTGGCCACAGAGAATCAATCAGCCGTCACTCTCAGGTAGTCTCAAAACTATAATGTGTGTGTGACCAAGCATCACATCGCTTTGTTCCAATAGATAAAGTGGGTAAAAGAGACTTGATTACTATGCCAAAAAAAAAAAAAGAGTGGAAAATGGGTGACTGGGTTTGTGTCTGGAGAAATCTATCCGTTAGCATTCTCATTCATCTTGTTGGCAGTTGCTTGGCTTGCTAACGTTTTTATTTCGAACTAATCACCTGAGTAAATGTCATGTGACTAATCACTCTGAAGCCTCGTGAAAATAGGTGTGCTCGACTTGAAGCGGCGCTGCGCAGAACAATCTGTCTGTGACATCAAAGTTCAGCGAGAGCGATCCGAAAACACGAGGAGCCGTCTGCTCTCTAATCGCTCTCACATACTTTGATGTCACACACTGATCGGTCCGAGCAAGTCGAACACACTTAGATGCTGATTGATCCTTAATAATTGATTATTCTGCGCTGTCTCGTGAAATGCAGAAGAAAGGGTGAAAACAGAAACCCATTTCTAGCTTTTAACTCCAGCCAGTGCCAGCACTTTTGATCATTTTCACAAAAGTTTCATGGCCCCCAGAATATTTTCTTGTATGAATATCTGAACATGCAATATATCAAAAGAAAGAACAGACATTTTATTCTAGCTTCATGCATTCTTTTTTATCAACGTCTGAATGTGTGTGAGTGTTTGCATTTTGAGCTGAGAAAATCGCATTTCGTAAAAGACTACGTCTGGAACGAATTCATAGAGATTATCAAAACATAGACGGAGAAGATGAAGCCAGAAAATTCCGTCAATTGACCCTTCGCAAAGATCCGCACCCTTTAGATACTGTCGCTTTGTCCGACAAGCCATGCGCTCTCACGCCACACATCATGTTCTCACGCAGTGAAAAATACATCCCGGAGCAAAGAGGACACTGACAACACAGCGGATTCGGGGGTTATGATTGGTCAGATCGCCTGTCAATCAAACTGCTGGCGAAGGGTCAATTGCGGGGAAACGTTGTCTCATAAATGACGGAAAATGGCGGGGAAAGAGCCATTGCTAATACATATATGAATGAAATATTAGCAATATATGTTCCTTTTATAACCATAATGGTGTAGTCATATCAGGGGTTAACTGGACCAGGGTTATAATGGTTAACTAAAACTAAACTAAAACCTCAAAAAAGCATTACTTTTATAAAATAAAATAACACATAAAAAAACTGTACACTTATTTTATTTTAGCTGGTTGCTAACATTTTTCATTTCTGTTTAGGTTACTTTTAAGTAAAAAAATAAAAATAAACCTGAAATAAAAATTAATAATAAAAATTAATAAATAAATAAAAACACAAAAATACTAAAACTTTAACTAAATTGAATATATAAAATATAAAAATAAAAACTAATATAAAAAATATAAAAAATTAAACTTAAAATATTCATAGAAACTATATCGCTGACACCCAAATAACCCTGAACCTAACCCAAACTAACCAGCTAAACCTTGGTAGACACTGGTCCAATTCTTTCACACTAATTTCTTTTTCTATTTCAGTTTCTCCATTCTTCTCTTCCGTTTTGTTCCTTCAGATGAATAATCTGAAGCATTACAGTGGAAAAGAGGTGAGACAATTTGATCATCGCGCTCCAATCAAACACAATTAAGGGAGGTCATCTAGAACACTTACACAGCAATCTAATGGGACCTTTTCACGCACGCACATGCACACATTATCGCAGGTACACATCTCAGTGCTTGCGTATAATGGCCCGGTGTTCGTAACTCGTATACGTGCGTATCAGACCGTGTGATGGCCGCTGATGAACACATTCCAGGATTAGCCTTAGCTGGAGGCAAAACTTTACATCAATTAATCACCAATTAATACAAAAAAATACTTTTCTGCTTAATTAATACACAGCTCCCAATTTAGAGGGCCTAATTAATCAATTTCACGATTGCACACGCGCCGGGCGACAAAAAGAATAGAGGGAGGAAAAGAAAGAAAACATAGAAAGAAAAAAAGAGTGTGCATTAAATAATTAACACTAAAAAAAAACAGCACACACCAATATTGAGTAAAAAAGTTTATAAATCACATAAAAAATTAACCCGTCGTCATTCATTCTAGGATTGCCTTGTCTGCAAAGGATACTTAAATTTGGGACAAAGCAACATCTCAAATTGCTACCCTGCTTTTAGAACAACGTTCCTATTGGGAACATGACGCCTTAAAACACCGTCTAAGTAGGCAGCTCACTAGGTTCTGGAACAGAGCTTGTGTTTGTTTTAAGAACAACTTGGTTCTGATCCAATTAAGAGCAGAGAGAGCGAGAGAGCGAGAGGAACATGGCAGATAAAACTAACTCTTCTCTACAGGGATCAAAACATGACACTAGATCCATGCGGGACTGCAGTTCTATTCACAATGCGTATGTCTTTCCAGTTATGATTCCTATGAATGTGTTTGCGCTAGAGGGTGAGCATAATTAGAGTAGATGGCAAAAGAGAGAGAGAGAGAGAAAGAGAGGAAAATGAGTATTGTCTTCTACTACCCTCTGTTGTTTATGTCTGTGTGAACAGGGTCTGGTCTCTCTCTGCTCGACTGAATTACGACTTAATACACAGCCCAAGAAAAAAAAAAAAAAAAAAATCGCAAACACACACACATACACACTCTTATACGGGCATTAAATTCTCACAACCTGGAAAAGTTGCTTGGGTTCATGTCCAAAAGGAAGTAAAAACATGCATGCGATAATAAGAAAGACTCTGTACAGCGATTAAGATCTTGTTCTGTTTTTCTTTTCATTCGTATCTCTGTATTTAATTTTGCCCTCATGAATACACAATTTGCTATCAGCAATAACAGCTATTGGTACAACAGCTAGTTAATATTCTAAGCATGGATCTGTATCTAGAAACACTTCTAGAGATTGAACTCACAACATACCTTAGGGGGTACTTAAAGTCAACATGAAATAGCATTTTATTTACGTAATGTGACATATTTCATGTTTAATGAGAAAAAAAAACTTGTGGGATGGGACTTTTTTCAGTCAGGAATTGACTGAAAAGTGGGCAATCCATACCAGAATGAAGGCGGCCTGAATGTCTGGCTATTGGTTAACATAATACTCTCCTCTCTTGATGATATGATCCAAGAAAGAATGATGTTTCAGAGGCAGATCTACAAAAGCAAGCGTAAACTTCACCCCCAGCCAATTCTAAATATTTCATTGGTCATCAATCACAGTGCTGATTGCCTACACAATGCTGAAACAAATACTAACCCTTTCGTAGCACATTCTGATAGATACCATTACAGTTTTTGGTGATTGGATCCATCCACAATGCTTCACCGTGAATGGATGGGTAAGTGATACGACCAATGAAATCGACTGTGGGGGATGCACAGAGCAAAGAAGTAATAATGATTTTGATTAAAAATTATGAAGCCAAACAATAGATGGATGGATCCTTTAAAAGATAGGAAGCTAAATAATATTCATTTTTATTAAAGGGGTCCTTGATTATGACCATTTTAACTTTAGTTATGTGTAATGTTGCTAATTGAGCATCTTCAAAGTTATGATGCTCAAAGTTCAATGCAAAGGGAGATATTTTCCTTTACAGAAATCACTTTTTAAGGACTACAAGAAGTGGCTGGTAGGGACTGCAACGAGTTTCTTCTCAGGTTTGTGACATCACAGACATTTACTCATTTGGCATTTGACATTTATCCAAAGTGACTTACAAGTGAGAAGTTGCCCTTGGTGGGGATTGAACCCGGGTCTCTGGTGCGTTAGAAGTGAGTGGTTACTCACTGTGCTAACTCCCCACAAACCCCAAAATTTAACCTATCCACTGGAACACGCAACAAAGGGGATGAGGCCATGTTGGACTGCTTTAGAGAAGAGGAAGAGTTGTTGTAGTAGAGTGTTGTTACCATTTTACGCCGGACTGTTTCACAAACAAGGGTCAAATCAACGTTGGATTTACACAAAAGATTGACGGTACATGCTAGTTGATGAGTTGAATCACTCAACACCAACTACATAAATTCATCCACAAACCGTTCAGAAACGTCCAGTTGCATTCTAAAAGTTGTAACTTCTTCCTGAGTCTCTCCATCAGTGTCGACTCCGGTTTGAACAAAGTAAGGCTGAACACCATAACTGACAATTGTCATTTTGGCTGCGTGAGATTCTCCAGCTTTGCTGTTGTTGAGCAACTGAAGCACAAGCTGTTAAAGTGCCACCCTTTTCTGGAAAGGGGGCCAGGAGCAGCAGCTCATTTGTATTTAAAGCGACACACACAAAAATGGCATGTTTGGCATGGCGAATTTGACAAAATATGACTTGTACAAATGATATGTGTGATATTTTTAGCTGAAACTTCACAGACACATCCTAGGGACACCAGAGACTTATATTACATCCCATAAAAGGGGCATTATATGTCCCCTTTAATAGTAACAAACATGTCAAAAATAAAAAGACATTGGACAGAAGTTGATTTGTGCAGCAGTGTCTCACCCACACTTCTATCTATACTTCACAACATCAAATGCATCTTCACTATGAACTGTCAAAACTTGTTAAAGACAAACAAGCTCAGGTGTCTCATTTAAGGAACAGGAAGCTACTTGGTAAGTCTGTTTTTTCACCCACAGTGTTGATTGTTTTGTTTTTTTTTATTTAAAAGCAAATCACTGTAATAATGGACACTTTAATAACTTCTAAACAATATCTATTGTAATAGTGAGTCACTATCTAGTGAGTCAAAAGCAAGGAATGAGAGATTAGAGAGGATGAAAAAGTAGGGAAACGCAGGCAGAAAAAGAGAAGTTCCTATTTCCTAAATAATGCATCAAATCCAAGCGGCTGCTTGTGTGCACACGCACGCACACACACACACACACACACACACACACGCACAGAGACTGATATCCACTGACCATAACCTGCTGCCATAAAAAGCTCTAATACTCCACTGTTAAAGACACCACTATAACACGCTGCATATGCAGTGAAACGTTACGTTCACTCTACAGTAAAATATCCATTTCAAAGGCTTTTAACACAGATTTAGAAGCTGGTGGTAGTGGAGACGGTCTAATGTTGAATGTGATAATGCTTACAAGAGGACACAGGGGATCTCTAGGCTAGCCTGGGCTTTCTCTAGACTGTCATGTGTCATCTATGTGTGAAAGAGAGTTTAAAGTGTGCCTGTCTGAGAGAAGATACACAGCCCTCTGGAGTGATATTGGCAAAATTGACCGCTCTTCCCAGTTAAATGTCTTGTAGCTTAATTATTGATTTCAATACTCAATGAATCAGAAAAGAATGAGGAAAGGGAGTGAGTCTGGCCATCAAAAGTGACAAGTTTCAGAGGATAACTACAGTAAATATACTATAAACTAAACAGAGTAGACATATTTAACTTAACACAAACAAAGTGGTGAGTTACAGTTTGTTTACGGTCATACTAACACTGCTCTATGTTTCATTGATTACAGCCTACATCTTTCCATGCAGAAAAACTGTGACATTACCTTTATACAAGAGTTCAATGAACACAAAGAAAATATTGAGGAACATACATTTTAGACACAATCTTTCCAGGTAATGTGTTTATTTCTCCTTCTGTCAATGGAAATAGTTCTAATCTAAGTCAAAACAGAAACTGTTTGGTGCCTCTGAGCAAATCACTAAGGTTTTGTTCCTGAGTGAATCACAGTTTTTGAACGAATCAATTTGGTTTGAGTAAATGATTCACTAAACAGTTAGCCACTTTGTTCCTGAATGCTTCAGTGTTTTTGAGCGAAACAATTCAGTCTCAGAAAATGATTCACTAGACAAGTCAGCCGCTTTATTCCTGAATGAATCAGTGTTTCTGAGCGAAATGATTCAGAAAACGATTCACTAAACAGTCATTTCATTTCTGAATTAATCAGAGTTTTTAAGCAAATTGTTTCAGTTGAGTAAATAATTCAATGATTTACTCATAGTCAGTTGTTTTGTGCCTGAATGAATCAGTGTTTTTTTTAACAAATTGGTTGAGTGAATGATTGACTCATTTAGACTTTGGTTTGTCACCACCCATAACACTGTAACATGAGTCGACAACTACAAATGAGGATAAAACACATGCAGAAATCACTATTATAGGTTTTCATCGTCTCGTGGCTTAGGTTGTTATAAAGCTTGTTGGACGTGCGACTTTTGTAGCTGCAGCTCTTGTCTTTGTGTGTGTAAGTGAGTCACACTGTTAAACTAGCTAATTTCAGCCATTCTCCAACCATTCCCATGCACCATTAAATGACAACATTCTCAAAATATGAAACATATGGGCCTCTTTAATTGGCCAATTTCTCTTGCCAGTGCATTCAGTCTATTCCTGAATCCAAATGAAAACACACACACACATACACACACAAGCCAAATCAAGGCAGACAGGCTTGGCGTACTCGTCCACTGCCTCGGCTCAGATAGCGGTAGATTCCCCTCTGTTCTATTGATTAATTGTGCCATTATATTTGATGTATTGCTTTCTGTGGCCCATTTATTCTCTTTCTTTCTCTCATGTTTTGTTTTTTTTCCCCCTCAGATTGTCGTTTGAGGGATACGGCCCCAGTGTAATATTCTTCAACATGGCCCAGCAGACCTGGGTATGGATGAATAAAACCATCTTTACATGCTTCCTTTGTGAACGAGTGCAGTGGAAAGGGAGTACGGGACTGCTTTCTTATCTGAAGTTATTGTTCTAACATGTCACGAGTAATTTGTCCTACCAAGAGAGACCCGGAATAATTATTCATATTTAATCAGGTTGAGAATGTGACATGGCCTGCTGGATGATAAGTCATTTTCCATGTTCCATTATCAAAATTTTAAGGAAGCGCCTACCAGCGCCTAACCAGCACTCACTAAATGGAACGGCTAGAGTGGTTTGGCTTATAAAATCATAATGGGCCTGCCTGCTTTGATAAACTGAGAACGTGGCTGGAATACAAGAGAGAGAGAGCGAGAAAGAAAGAGAGAGAGAGAGGGAGGAAGAAAATGAAATATGGAGGAAAGAGGACAAGGAAAATAGGGAGTCTAAAGGATGGAAGATAGTTTGAAAAGCAAAAGAGAGCGAAAGAGTGGGAGCGAGAGATGAGCTGTTCCGAAAATGAGAGCGAGACAGCATGAAGATTCAACTGCAGTGAGGTCAGCAAATGAATAACCGATTGAGACCTCTGACTGAAAGCTTTCGTTTCCTTTGAGGAAGGGACATGCAGAGAAAAACAGCAAAGGGAAAGATGACACTTCCCACATATATGAATATTGTTATTTGCAAGGTATATTACATTTAAATAATTATAAATATATTAGCAATGAATTAATTTTAGTTATTAATTAAAATCGTTATGACCAGGGTTTGACATATTTTGTTTTTTTGCTCACCTGCACGCTTGGCTAGTGGTTTTCCAAAGCTACTAGCCACTCAGCATTTTCACAGGACACAATTTTGACATCGATACCATTGGGGGAAAACTGCTATATCGATATTTTTAATATGATTCTTTAATTTGGCAGCACATATATTAGGCTGTTGTCACTTTAAGACCAGAGGCACAGATCCATTATACTGTTCAACATGCGTTTTCTTTCTCAACTGTTTACGTTCACTTAAAACATAACTGAATATGTTCACATGAATACTTGCCAACACTGGAATTTTGATATTATTTTGTGTGTATTTGACTATTTAAGTAGCGAAAAAGAACTCAGTTTAGTACTGAGAGGCGGTGCACTTTCTAAATCTGGGGGAATGAGTAAAATTCATTCGCAATCCCACGCCAAAATTCAAGCCCTGTAACAGCAACAATATTCATCCAGAGCAAGTGAAACAAGTTCATGAGAGAGCAAGAAAGCGCAACTATCGTGTTTCTATTCTGCGGAAAATGAGTATTTTAGATATTTCACTATCGATATGTATCGAAAAAACGGCATTGCTACATAACATTGCACTTATTATTTCAGATGCCTTTTTAAAAGACTACAACTGAAAAATGTAGATATTATATAAAATTCAACCCGTCAAAGTGACTAATAGGAGTGATTGCGTTACATGTCACCGCTGAAATCCACCTACATTTTGCGGGTGTTAATGTCATACCTTGGTTAAGACTAATATCAGTTCAACAGATGTCATTTTAACAGATAGTTAAAATTATGATTTACTGTTTATGCTATATGATATTAATTGTTAAGGCTACCAAAGTGGAACATTGACCATTTCATTTCAAATCTAATAGTGCCTATAAAACCATGGGACAAAAGTGTACTACATTTGTGGAACATGCCAGATGAAGACAGCTGAATATGAGAGTTAAACAACAAACACACAAGGAAACGGCTCATAACAATGAGCGAATTGCAAAAAGAAAGACTATAAGAAAGTGCACAAGAAGAGAGACAGACTCTAAACAACTCAGTCTTTGGTTCTAAATAAAGTTCCTGATGTTGAAGGACTCACCCTGCTCAAGTGGTTGAGGCTTAAGGCCAGTGGCCTTCATCTTGAGCGCTTCTTTAGCGGACATGTCACAGCAGGAGCCTTTATTAGTGTCCTGATCGCTGTCCGCTTGGTCGCTGTCCCCGTGCCCACTGTCTCTGAGACTGGCTCGCTCTGGATCTTTGAACGTGGAGCTGCTACAAGTCGAATAAAAAGGAAGCTACTGATCAAACGGGCATGGGTTTTTAGTTCTAATCCGATGAACATTCATGTGCAAAGGAGTTTAAAACAAATAAAGCTGAGAAAACTGTTAAATAGGTCTTACCTTTGAACAAACTGCTGCCTGTTACCCATGTAATTGGGCTCAGCAGGAAAATTGTCTGTCTGTGAAGGAAAAGGAAAAGAGTTTACGTCTTGCACGACACTGAAATGTGTCCTGGTGCGCAACAGAATCTCCTGGTGAAAGAGATTGATTAATTATTCATAAAAAGGGGGTGGGAGAGAGGGAGAAAAGGAGGGGGGCTTTAATCCTTAGATTTGTGCATTTTAATTAGTCAAAGAAACATGCTAATTAAACATCCAAAACACTCAATTGCACATTTGTGAACTTAATGACCTGTTAGATACAAATAAGAGTGGAGGAGCAGAGCAGAAAATGGAATGAAGAGGAGGGAGTGTGTTGGTATATGAGAGTAAATGAGAGGATGAGTTGGTAAAGGCTTTGCACAGTCACCCACACACGCACAACCTTCTTTATCCATCTGGGAACCTCCATTCACAACTACTGCTCTTAATTGAAGCTAATTGTGTTTGGTTTTTAGACTGAGTCTAAGTATAAAATAAAGAAATAAACAGTATTACAGTGATGTGATCTGCCAGGATCTTAATGCTCATTAATGTCTTGCTGAGAGTTTATTGCACTATGTTGATCTTCTATGTGTATTAATGTTTTGCTAATACTTCACGGAAAACAATCATGTCAGTAATTTTCTTCTTTATATGCGAATCTCACAAAAACATGTCTGGGTTATATTTCATCCAAAAATCCACATCCAAAAAATAAGAAATGATATAGAATTATATATAAAATATATATATTATATAAATAAATAAATAAATAAATAAATCTCAATCTATATTTATGCAGTGAAGACTGTAAAGTGTTTGATAACTTTATTCAATTTCTGCATATTTCCTACCCGTTAGACAGGTAGGAAGGCCACAGGTAAACATGATATTTATTAAAATGGGTTTAAGTGAAGATTGTTTTAAGTTCACTTAAATTAAAAGTCATTTAAAGCCTAATAAATGTTGAAATTGAAAGACATTCAGTGTTACAGTATAATTGAAAGCTATCATTTTTTTTTAATAATTTGGTAGCACTTTAAAAATGAGTTACAATTAGTTAATGTATTAACTAACATGAACTAAGCATGAGAAATACATTTGTTACTGTATTTACTAATCTTCGTTAACATTAGTTAATGAAAATACAGCTGTTCATTGTTTGTTCATGTTAGTTCACAGTGCATTAACTAATGTTAACAAGATTTTAATAATGTATTAGTAAATGTTGAAATTAACATGAACAAACATTAATTAATGCCGTGTCAGTGTATTAGTGTTAACTAATGAACCTTATTGTAAAGTGTTACCAATAATTTTCATAGAGACATCAGTACCAGTATTAGTATCAGTGATACTGGCCTTCATTAATTAAAAGATGCAATTAAACAAATATTACTGTCTTTAACTTGGTTCTACATTAATCTGGAGAGTAAATATGAAATTAGTACAATGTAAAAATGTTAAAAACACCAATGTTTTTAATTGTAATGAATAACAGAAAAAATGTACGATGATTTAGTTATTTTTTAATCGACTACAGCACTGATACATATATATATATAGTTTACTTCAGCTCAGAAGACTTTGCATATCATTATTATGCAAAAAAAAGATCAGTCAGTTCTGCCACACAAAGACAGAACTTCATTGAGTAAATATCACCAGTTTGTCATTCTTTACAGTCATATCCATTCCTGTCTCTCTCTTTCTCAGTCTTTCTCTCTCTCTTCAATGGCTGACGATGACCGAAAAACCGATAGTCTCTGTCTGATCTCTCTCCTATAGGTTTCAATTACTCAACTCAATGTTACATCAATGTTGCCACAATTTGTTTGCACACTAACTCAGAGTCAATACGGAGTGGAACGGAAGAGAATCTGGACTCAGCTGTGGTCCAGACAATATTGACACGGCTAAACACGAGACTGAGAGAGACTAATGCACTGGTTTATTTCTCCTCTCCCTCCCATCAACATCCTCTCTCTCTCTCTCTCTCTCTAGCTCTCTCTCTCTCTCTTCACCACCATAAAACCTCTCAGACATCTTGATGGTACAGTAATGCAGTGCAGAAACATTCTTTATTACTAACATACGCTTTTATGCCTGGCATTACCACATGTACTCGGTGTATAAAAGTGTTATCGCACCTGTTGTTTCAAAGACATTTGAAAGATGCGACCAGGAAAAGATCGTGGCAAACCGATCTGAGTCTTTTAGATAAAAAAGAACTGCTATATAATCAAAGTGCGATAGCAATGTTTATCTTTTCAATTTTCTTTTTCGCTTCTGAAACCTTACACCATAAAGCAATGTCTATTTGCTGGAGAGAGATATAATATTTTTCTTCAACGCACTGTTGGACTTCAATAGGAGATATTTGAATGGTACGCGATGTCACTGACGGCTGAAATGATGAAACGAGACGGTAAGGCCACAGCAGGAGGGGATTGTGGGATTGTGTGAAAGGTCACGTAGGCCTCCCTGTATACCCTCGTGACCTTTATGGAGCTTTGTTGAGACTTTCTATCGCAGTACGGAGTACGTCTTTCAACTCCAGCCGCAGATGAAAAGCGCAGATGCAGAAGCCGAATCAAAGGCTAAATCAGCGATTGGAACGCTTTACAGCTAAAGTTGTAATTGCCAAAAGTCTTTTAAAAATTCAATGCGAACTCTGGTTCATTTCGACTTCTGTAACTTTATTTGCCGAGAAAAAAAGGGTATTTTTAAGCACCTTTTCTGGGGTCAGGGGACAAAGCAAGCTTTTGCACAGCGTTGATGCATGTAACTGTGCTATTTTGAGCTAAAAAAAGAGCAAGACAGTACATTCAAATAGCTCTACATTCAATTTTCCAGAATGCAAAAATCAGCCATTACAAAAGATGAGATAAAAAAGTCACCATCTATTAATGAAATAATCACAGGGGTGCCAGAATGGAGGATGATGGTTCATTTTGATAGTAGAAGCAGTGTGCCCTTGGCAGCGACAGGAATCACAGCACACATGTCAGTGTTTTAAAAGGTTGATAAGAGCACTTTCCGAGGAAGTGTTTTACAACATCCTGCCTGTATGCAAACTGCCCCTGGAGAGAACGTCAGTGCGAGAGAACGAGGAGGATAGCGCCGTTCTCAATCGAGATTCATGAGGCTTTTCTGAGATTACGCAAGCTGTGTCCGCTGGCCGTGGCAGCACCGGGTCATGCACGGCTCCACACAGCCTGCTTATTTATCTTTTTTTTGCATACCATGTGTCTTTCAAAATAACTCCATCAGAAGCATCCAACTTGCAAATATCCACAATCATGAAAAACACAACACAATCTTGCATGTTGGCAGCCAACGTCGCCTGTTCGTTCCAAAGGTTTTGCTGTGAGCCGCTATAAATAAACGCTTTGTGTCAACAACTAAAAGCTAATAAAAAGTACATTACAGTAGTAGCCTACAGATCACACATTTATCTGTTGCCAATTAGCATATAGCCATCTTTTACAACTCTGGGTCCTGGCTTTAATGAGATGCGGAGGTGTGTGGCATCAGGTGGCCATCAGGTGACTTTAATAAATAATGTTGCTCGGCGTTTCCGCTATTTTCATGTCCAGCTGTTACATGCTAGCAGAAGGCTAATGACCAACAGTACTTATCACTGTTACTAAACTTGTGCTTGTTTTAATTGAGTGTTTATCTCCTAATTGAGGGCATTGGACCATCATTTGTGGTAATGCATCAAATCGCAAATGAAATGCTTCCATCTGCATGTTTTCGACTGGAGCCATTAGCAAACATACAGTGGGTACAGAAAGTATTCAGACCCCCTTAAATTTTTCACTCTTTGTTATATTCCGCACCCCATAATTGACAGAAAAACACAGAATTGTTGACATTTTTGCAAATTTATTAAAAAAGAAATACTGAAATATCACATGGTCCTAAGTATTCAGACCCTTTGCTCAGTATTTAGTAGAAGCAACTTTTGATCTAATACAGCCATGAGACTTTTTGGGAAAGACGCAACAAGTTTTTCACACCTGGATTTGGGGATCCTCTGCCATTCCTCCTTGCAGATTCTCTCCAGTTCTGTCAGGTTGGATGAAAAAAGTTGGTGGACAGCCATTTTTAGGTCTCTCTAAAGATGCTCAATTGGGTTTAAGTCAGGGCTCTGGCTGGGCCATTCAAGAACAGTCACAGAGTTGTTGTGAAGCCACTCCTTCATTATTTTAGCTGTGTGCTTAGGGTCATTGTTTTGTTGGAAGGTAAACCTTCGGCCCAGTCTGAGGTCTCCTCTGGAGAAGGTTTTCGTCCAGGATATCCCTGTACTTGGCCTCATTCATCTTTCCCCCGATTGCAACCAGTCGTCCTGTCCCTGCAGCTGAAAAACACCCCCACAGCATGATGCTGCCACCACCATGCTTCACTGTTGGGACTGTATTGGACAGGTGATGAGCAGTGCCTGCTTTTCTCCACACATAGCGCTTAAAATTAAGGCCAAAAAGTTCTATCTTGGTCTTTTTTTTTGGTGTTTTTTTTTTTTTTTTTTTAGCAAACTCCATGCAGGCTTTCATGTGTCTTGCACTGAGGAGAGGCTTCCGTCGGGCCACTCTGCCATAAAGCCCCAACTGGTGGAGGGCTGCAGTGATGGTTGACTTTCTATAACTCTCTCCCAACTGCATCTCTGGAGCTCAGCCACAGTGATCTTTGGGTTCTTCTTTACCTCTGTCACCAAGGCTCTTCTCCCCCAAAAGCTCAGTTTGGCAGGATGGCCAGCTCTAGGAAGGGTTCTGGTCGTCCCAAACGTCTTCCATTTAAGGATTATGGAGGCGACTGTGCTCTTAGGAACCTTAAGTGCAGCAGAATTTTTTTTTGTACCCATGGCCAGATCTGTGCCTTGCCACAATTCTGTCTCTTCAGGCAGTTCCTTTGACCTCATTTGCTCTGACATGCACTGTGAGCTGTAAGGTCTTATATAGACAGGTGTGTGGCTTTCCTAATCAAGTCCAATCAGTATAATCAAACACAGCTGGACTCAAATGAAGGTGTAGAACCATCTCAAGGACAGCAAAGGACAGCACCGGAGTTAAATATATGAGTGCCACAGCAAAGGGTCTGAATACTTAGGACCATGTGATATTTCAGTTTTTCTTTTTTAATAAATCTGCAAAAATTCTGTGTTTTTTGCCAATATGGGGTGCTGTGTGTACATTAATGAGGAAAAAAAATGAACTTAAATGATTTTAGCAAATGGCTGCAATATAACAAAGAGTGAAAAATTTAACGGGGTCTGAATACTTTTCGTACCCACTGTACTTTAGATTTTCAATGACTGGTTTCTAAATTTTTCTTTGAAAGTGACTCAGCTGTTTTCTAACTTCTACCATTCTTTTATCTTTAACATAGTCTTTTCAAAGTTACCAGACGCTTCTTCATTAATAAAGACAAATGATAATTGCTAACGGCTAACTCCTAAATGTAACATTTCAAAGAAAAATTTACTGCTTGTTCATTAACCTAATATTTATACAAACTCTCACCATAATCAGGTAAATCCAGCCATTTAATAAAATAATTATAATAAAACAAGATAAACACACATACACATACATTTATCCAAATAAGGACATACCCCTAAAAGAAGAAAAATGTACATATTACATATTATAATATTTATAATAAATATTATTAATATAAATATTATATATATTAAATATTATAAATTAATTATATAAAATACTTAGAAATTACAACTTAGAAATACTAATAAAAATATATATGAATGTATGAACCCCAAATCTCCCCAAAGGAGGTTTTGTGATACTTTTAAACTTAAACGTTAAACTCCCCAAACAGCAGGTAAGCAAACTCATGCTCACAATCACACAGTGCTCATCACAAACTGTAAAGTTTCCTTAAGCTCCCAGTCTGAAGCGAGGCAACAAAACGAGAAGGACTTTGTCTGTCTAAAGGAGTGTGTGGGAGAAAACAAACTCTCTCAGGAGAGAAGCAAAAAATGGCTCATCTATTTCAAGGAATCCTCACTACCCTCTCTTGAGTGTTTTCATGGTGACCAGCCAGATGCCTGCTTTCAATAGAGACAAATGAACAAAAGACAGTGTGTTTACAGGACAAACAGTGAGAGAAATATAGAGGCACAGTAAGCGAGAGGTATGGAGGTGGGGGGAATATGTCATGAGGGAAAGGAAGGGATGCTTATGCAGCATAGATGCCCATCTGCCTTTCGAACGTCATTGGAGCTCTCCAGCTTGTGAAATACATCTGGGTATTTTGCCGTGCCAGATATGTGCCCTCTGCTGTCTGACAATACAAACAGGACTTGGAGAGAGCATGTGTGTGCATTACATTGAATTCCACCTTGTAAGTCTGCCAAGTGGACAAATACACATATTTTTCTGACCAATTCTTCACTTTTTGGGATGGTGGCTATATTTAGCATAGGTATACATATCATATACAGACAAACATTCAGTAGTGTACGATTACAATTTGATATAGAAGTAAAAGTTTACACTAGACCATAGCTATGTAAAACTAAAGCTGTTTACACTTTTTAGTTGTTGTTTTTTTCATCATCAATTTCAGTGCCACAGGAAGTATTAGTGGTAGGGTAGTATTAGGGTAGTCGTGACCTAGTGGTGAGGGAGTCGGGCTTGTAATCTGAAGGTTGCAGGTTCGATTCCCACGCCAGCAGGAATTAAAAGTGGGGATTGTGAATAAACAGCACTCTCTCCACCTTCGATACCATGACTAAAGTGCCATTGAGCAAGACACCTAACCCCTAATTGCTCCCCTTGTAAGTCGCTTTGGATAAAAGCGTCTGCTAAATAATGAAAAAAAAAAAGAAAAAGAAAATTAGTGGCAACTGTTTACTAGAGTTTTTGTGCAACGCTGAAATAATTAATATATAGAATAATAAAATAAAATAAAATAAAAAATCTACTTATATTTTCACCATTTTAACTTTATTCTCAAAGTAGTACTACTTTTATTTCGTAATGTTATGACTTTATTCTTAAAATATTAGATTGTTTTTCATTTTATTTTAATGTGGCTTACCACCATAAATGCACTGTAAAAAAAAGAATTGTTGGATTAACTTAAAAAAGTAAGTTACCTGGTTGCCTTAAAATTTTGAGTTCACTGAAATTAAAAATTTGAGTTGATTCAATGAAGGCGATTGATTTAATCAACAGAAACTCAAAATATTATGTTATCTGAACCACATTATTTATCTAAGTTGATTTGACAAAAGAAAAAATGTTTGTAAAAATATTTTCATGATTTTTCATCACATATAGGTATTAAACAGATAACAGCTTTAATGATTTATTCATATTTTATTGCATTAGGTTTACCATGAAAACTTTGAGACAATCAGCTATGAAAAATGGATTATATGATAAATGTGACCAAAAATTAACCTCAATAGCTCACTTCCATCATCATGAAACCGAACCCCAGAAGAAAACTTTCACAGCAACTAAACAAACCAAACTCTGACTGCAAACAGACTGGGGTCCAATAGCTCCCTAATTGAGTGTAAAATAGCCATCTGACATGACGGGCTATCGAGAATCAAAGGTTTCAAGGGCAAACAAGCCGTTTTTTGCGTCTGTTTGTTTGGCTGTTTGAACACCAGGCCCCTGGGTGGAATCGCATTTGTGAAATGTACACAATAAAGCTTCATA